>SJYC01069515.1:0-42063 GCA_006408675.1 Madoqua kirkii
CGAGTCCTTGAGCTGCAACTACTGAAGCCCTTGTGCCTGGACCCTGTACTCTGCAACCAGAGTAGCTACTGTAATGAGAAACCCACATATTGCAACACCCACTCATCCTAACTAGACAAAGATGCAGTACAACCAAAAATAAATAGATAGATAAATAATCTAAAAAAATCATAGTCTTATTTCTCTGTGCTGTTTCTAATGAAATGTTATGTAAGATCTCAACCATGTGAATAAAGATTTTTGAAAACTCAGTCTCACTTACTGTGGATTCCAAATTGTCCATCGTCAATAATAATTTCACTTTCTAAAATTGAAGGAAAATAGAAAACTTAGTTACAATTCACAATGTACACACAGAATGAACAACTGAGAAATTACCCACCTTAAGGATTTTTTAAAATTAATTAAAAAATAAAAGCATCCCGAAGCGAATAAGCATATTTATTGTAGCCCTCAATAAAGAAACCCCTTTTAAGGAGGCTATCAGACAGTAATAGTTCTTACATTCATGGTGATTATTCACAATGTTACAAGGAAGAGAAAAGAAAACTCCTCAGAGAGGTGCTCCAGACTAGAGGCACTGGGACAAATGTTTATACCAACCAATGTATGAGACTGACAAGTTGCTGGACAACAATATCGCCTGGTTTTTTTCAAACCAAAGGTCTTGGCACAATTAAAATGCTTATTCTCACATAGTGCCTATTCTGATCTTAACTAAACTATAATGCTCATCAAACCCCAATATTCTCTACAGCCAGCTAAAAGCTTTTCAAACAGCATAAACTTACCTGTATACATAGAGCTGTGAGGAACTACCAAAAGTAAGTGCTCCCTTCCAAAAGAAATGTCAACTAAATGAGAAAAACTGTTAATCCCCACCCTCTAAGTAAAATACTGATTATCTACCCTGCTACTTCATTCCCCAGTTTACTTTAAACCTAAACCTGAAATAGTTGTCAAAATAAGTGTGATAGTTTCCAGTAAAGATTCTCTGGTATATTTCACACAGCTCTTAAGTTCAGAAGTTATACTTCCCAAAAGCTTAAAATAATTTATTAAAAAGATCAGAAACAAAATGATCCTACCTCTCAAAGAAAATATAGTTAATTGCAGAATGCTTCAAAATGCAATTTTTTAAATATTCAATTCCTAGTATTTTCCAACCTCAGTATAATTCTAAAGTATACTATCATAACAATTATAAATATAGTATCAGAAATGTATTAAAACATGCAAAAAGAAAATCCAACAGAGGATGGAACAAGATACTTGTTTAAACGAGATGTGTTCTTGATGTAGGGTAAAGCAGAATCACTCATTATTTTCTAATCTAAGCTAGTAACTAACAAGCCATTTATTATCTTTAAATTATAATTTTTTCTAGAAACTAAAAGATTTCTCAGCACTAATTTATATACAAAACCAAGTGGGTAATTTAATGTATGTGAAAAGAATTTCAAATTTCAATCTCAGTATGGAAAAAGAAATTCAAAAATACTTGTATGAAGAGAAATGCCATTGTTGGGCATAAGAAAACTAAATATCACTTAAACAAAAAAAAACTATCTGAATAGCAACTTTAACATAGCCAGCAGTGTATTGGGCGAAAATGTCTGCTGCTGCTGCTAAGTCGCTTCAATCATGTCCAGCTCTGTGCGACCCCATAGACGGTAGCCCACCAGGCTCCCCCGTCCCTGGGATTCTCCAGGCAAGAACACTGGAGTGGGTTGCCATGTCCTTCTCCAATGTATGAAAGTGAAAAGTGAAAGTGAAGTCGTCAGTTGTGTCTGACTCTTAGCGACTCCTTGGGCTGCAGCCCACCAGGCTCCTCCATCCAACCAGGAAATTTGAATTCATTCATATAAGTTTATTCAAATATTCACTATTTTAAAAAAAAACACACACACACAATAAATAAAATATACTACTCAAAGTTAAAAGAATCATTGTTTCATGTTAGTTCTTTCTTTGAATGTTATCTAAGTTCTCTGAGCAAGTAATCAAAGCCACAGACGGATGCTCAGTTAAGAAAAATGCTATTTTACAAACTTTTGTAACTACTCCAAATGGAAATATATATTCCATGAAGTCAGCTAATCTAAGAAATTAAAAATAACTAGACAAAGATTTCTAATTAAGTTTACAAAGAAAGGCAATTAAGAACTGCTTAGTTTTGAAAGACACTAAGTGAAACTTGCAGTACTGACAATGCATTTACCTTAAACTTTAAAATAAATATTTATTAAATCCCACTAAGCCAATGTGCAGCATATTAGTAACTTTATGCATATGCCTCAAACAGATGCAGTTAATGCCCATACCTAAAGGGGTTATTGATCGTGGTTGTAGATGAGTCTCCCACTTGTGAACTATGACTTGACATGGGCCACCGATAGTCTGCAATTTAAAAGTTAAACGTCTGCAATAATTTCTTGTATCTTATTTTCTACCCATGATGTCATTAGATGTTTGTGGCCTAAGTCTTATACTAAGCATGAAACCAAGAGATTCATCTTGTTAATATCAGTATTATAATGCCCCAAATCAGGAATGTACCAGGTCACAAAACATGATGAACGCTGGAAGAAAATGAGGGTGAGGCAGTAAACAAAGAAAAATGAGATGAACTGGCACATAAAACTGTTCTAAACCCATTCTTTAATCTGCCAACAATACTCAGTTTAATCTTTAACTGATACTCTGTTCTTAGTTAAATTAACAGCAAATACACATTATGTTCCGTATGTCGGCAGTCATGTGATTACTGAAGAAGCATCTCATCTGAAGTAACTCTTCAAGGGTTTGGAAAAAGCTGAAACTCTCCGATAGAAATAAACAGTAAGAACAAATACTGCAAGATCAATTATCGCAAGTATGCAAGGAACTAGAAGACATCATAAAGTTCTTCATTTCATGTATTTAAAAACTGCTAAGTATGTAATGGGAAGAATATCAGGTCCTCATATTAGAGTAACCAGTGCTTTTAAGGAGCACAAGAAGCTCTTTCCTTCAGGAAAGGAAACATGCACGGGTAAATCTGAAGAACAAGTTTAATTAAATGGGAGTAGGCATCCAGTTTTACTCTTCATGCCTCAAAGTTTATAAATTCATACAGTGTGAAAAATAATAATACTTGTCAAGTATTAGTTGCCCAGTCATGTCTGACTCTTGCCGACCCCATGGACTGTAGCCTGTCAGGCTCCTCTGTCCATGGGATTTCCCAGGCAAGAACACTGGAGTGGGTAACCAATCCCTTCTCCAGGATATCTTTCCAACCCAGGGATTGAACGCAGGTCTCCTACACATTGCAAGCAGTTTCTTTACCATCTGAGCCACCAGGAAAGTCCAGTCTTATATATTGTTGATAATGTCTACAGCAATTTAAAAGCTAGAATAAACTACCACAAAGACTCCTTTGTGTGTTCCTAAGGCAATGGCAACCCACTCCAGTACTCTTGCCTGGAAAATCCCATGGATGGAGGAGCCTGGTGGGCTGCAGACCATGGGGTCCCGAAGAGTCGGACACAACTGAGGGACTTCACTTTCACGCACTGGAGAAGGAAATGGCAACCCAATCCAGTGTTCTTGCCTAGAGAATCCCAGGGACGGGAGAGCCTGGTGGGCTGCCGTCTATGGGGTCGCACAGAGTCGGACATGACTGAAGCAACTTAGCAGCAGCAACAGCAGCAGCAAGGGACTAAAGTATAAAGTGCTTCCTAATTTTCATTAAAAAAAAAAAAAAAACTTGACTAATTAAACTTGTGTGCCAAAAACAATCCTTTCCATATTTTAAAAGCAAAATTTCAAACCTAACAAGGTTTGATAATCTAACGAGGTATTTTTTCCTCCTGAAAAAGAAACTTAATGCAAAAAAGCAAAAAGAAAACAAAACCACCTATTATCACATCACTTATAGACAATCACTATCAATATTTTCACATATTTAAACTCTTTTCTAGGTTTGTATTATATATACTCTTAAGTCTGGAACATGTACATTTCTCCCTATAGTACATCTGTAGATGGCATTAAATACTCTTTTATAACTTTTTCTAGGATTTCAATATTGATTTAAAAAATGTGCCAAATGACAGTAAAAAAAAAAAAAAAAACTTGACTAATTAAACTTGTGTGCCAAAAACAATCCTTTCCATATTTTAAAAGCAAAATTTCAAACCTAACAAGGTTTGATAATCTAACGAGGTATTTTTTCCTCCTGAAAAAGAAACTTAATGCAAAAAAGCAAAAAGAAAACAAAACCACTTATTATCACATCACTTATAGACAATCACTATCAATATTTTTATAGACAATCACTATCAATATTTTCACATATTCAAACTCTTTTCTAGGTTTGTATTATATATACTCTTAAGTCTGGAACATGTACATTTCTCCCTATAGTACATCTGTAGATGGCATTAAATACTCTTTTATAACTTTTTCTAGGATTTCAATATTGATTTAAAAAATGTGCCAAATGACAGTAAATATGTAACAAGTTAGGTAAGAGAGAATTCTGCTACTTAAAATATCCAGAGGCTAAAACCTTATTTAAAACTTGCAAACTTTCAAAGTTTGAAAACTAACATTGCATTAGATATACATTCAATTCCTTAATCCTGGGACAATACAGGAACTCATTTCCTCTGGCTGGATGCATCCTTGTCGTAAGAGTTCACTTGTGAATTGATAATAAACTGTGTAGACGTTTTTAAAAACTGTAATGTGAAAGTGTTCATCTTAAAATATGATGAATTATGTTTAAAAACAAGGAACATCTGACCCTGCATCTGTTAGATATTTTTTACTAAAACTTTATGTCATTTTTCTGTATTTTCACAGATAAAACTTTAAAATCCTCAAAAGATGCATATATATATATTAAAAACAGGAATGCTTCTTAGCAATAATTGGCAGCCAACTAACCAACCTATTCCCTTCTTACATCCTCCCCAGGTCCCCTGCACCCACCTCAAAAAAAATCCTCTTTGCTACAAAAATGGTATAGATTCATATTGTTACAAAAGTTACTAATGAAATGTGACTTGAAAGGGTGCCATGAATGTAACAGTAAATACCAGTGGGCATTAAAAGTGAGTAGAAGAGAGACTGTTTCTGTTTTAACTGTTATCAGAGGAATTTCACAAAGTGTTGACTGCAGTATCCATAATCATATAAGAATAACCCTGTGGATTAAACATTTGAGAGTGAACATATTGTAGTGATTAAGTTTAAAAACCTCACCCCCGTCTGTTTTAGTAACAAACCCTCTAATCATAGCATAAAGCAAATAAGGCTCGAACAGAATGGAGTTTTGAGGAGCAGTCCGAAGGGCCAATTACAAGTCCGAAGGGCTTGTAAGTGAATCTACAAGCATTCACTTTAAAAATTCATAATTGGTACATAAAATGTTACGGTACTGACAAATGAACCAAATCTTAAAACACACTGAATTTCCAAAATTGTAATGCCTACTTTATTAAACTTCAGAAGGTAATCTTAAATTTTAGCTTACTAATATTTTTTCAAACAAAAAAACTTAAGACTTGAGCACTGGGAAATTAAAGATCTCGGTAACAATTCCAAAACAGGCAGTCCTTTTTAACACTCTAAATGTAATAAGTTACTCTTCAAGATCTTAGGAAAAAAACAAGAGTTCCATTCTGTAAAAGACTATCAAAATGTTAAGTGCTTTGGAATGAAACGGAAGATGGGTCTTTGGAGAAAAAAAGTAAGTATTAGCCAAAGACAGTATTCTAGTAAGAGTACTGTTAGAGTTATTTCACATCTTATTTTTATTACTGAAAGTCACTCAGTCGAGTCCAACTCTTTGCAAACCCATGGACTATACAGTTCATGGATTTGATTTCTCCAGGCCAGAATACTGGAATGGGTGGCCTTTCCCTTCTCCAGGGGATCTTCCTGACCCAAGAAATCAAACCAGGGTTTCCTACGTTGCAGGCGGATTCTTCATCAACTGAGCTATCAAGGAAGACCATCTTAGCATGTATTGAATCAGATGATTGCTGAACACTTTTCAAAATGCATATTAACAAAAAAACAAACAAAAAAATGTTTCCAGAAAAACATAATGACTACTTTCTTAAACAGTTACTGATTGACATCATTCAGCTACATAAAGCACTGAGAAACAAGAAAGATTACACAACATATAGAGTGCAGTTTTTAACAAACCACCAAGCAAAATAATCACTGTCATGTAATATCACTGCTTTCAAATATCATAAAAACTGTTAACTGTAAATTTTAGAAATTTCACTGTTTTCTTTCTACAATTTTGAAATAAATAGCCATGTGAAAGGAGCTCACACCTCAAGTCAATTCCCCTACAACTGATAATTCCCCCATTCCCCACCCACAGTGAAGGCTGCTACCATGTCCTGCCTGCCAAGGTTTACACATGGTCTGGTGTTGCTCCAAGATTTGTTTCATATATGCAAGCTTCCCCATTCATTAAACTATTGATGTCTCCATAAAAAAGAAAAAAAGAAAGGGACTGTGAAGAATTATTAATCTATGTCAGAGGCCAGATACATAGTTATTTAAAAATCACTATTTTTAATAAGATCAGTAAGAAACATCTGCCTATCAGATGATTGCTTATGTTAAAGGATTTAAATAATAATCAAGGGAGATTAACCACAAGATAAAAAAATTTGTAATGAATCTAATTATGAGTGAATGTTAGCACCTGTAAAAATTAAAAGTAGATGTTATTGTAAAATAAAGAGCTGTTTCACTGAAATGAATGAGAAATTTCAAAGACAATATAATCTTAGTATGAGACAATCCCTAATTTCAGCCACAAACACAAAGAGGTGAACATGGATTTAAAAATGCTTAAGTTATATGTTAATTCCAAAATTATCTTTGGTGAAGATGTGAAAATAATGGGTTATCTTTAGACTCACAGCAATGTTTCCATTCCAAGAATATCTACTATTTTTGTGTGCTATGCTAAAATATATTTGTTACCTGTAAAATTATTTTAAAATTCAACTGTTAATACCTTATTCTAATTCTACAAAGTGTAAGAATATGAAAAATTAGGAGAAAAAGGACCTCAAGATTCTTCTAAACTAAGAGGAATATGCCAGAAAGAGCAAATTATGAAGAGAAACTATGAATGATAAAATGTTCTATAGAAAAGTTTTAGCAATGAAAGGGACCTAAAAAATCCACAGTTCAAACTCTTCATTTTATAGATGAAGAAGCTGAATTACTGAAGGTCAAGAGACAACACCACAAGATTTTTGCCTTAGGTTCTACAACTGCCTAGATAGGCTACCTAAAACTTGACTCAGTAAAATTAACTTTATTACCCATTTCAGTTTTTCAATGCTTTTATAATTATTTTTCTTTCCAATCATTCTTTATATTCATAAAACATATACTCTAATGATTTACATCATTTCACAATTTAAGATTCCTTGCACATTGATTCTATCATTGCACAACTGAGACAAAGTTTCTATTTAAAATCATTATTCATTTAAAAAGTGCCACCAACTTTAAAAGAAAAGCGTCACTTTAAGCTGGCATATGGGGGAAAAAAATCTCTAGCCATATGCATGGAATTTATTATGTGGCTATTTACTCTATGAAAAACATACTTACCATGGCAGCCCCTGCATCACACGGTACATGTGTACACGATACAGAGCACCTACTTAAAGAAACACACTCACCAACACATACTGTAAACTTTTGCAAGTATTACAAGGGGAAAAACTTGTTTCTTACTGTAAACAGAATTCTTGCCAATTTTTGAAAAGACATTTTGGATAGATTTGCTGCTTTTGGTTACATCTTCAATGAAAAGAGAAAATAGATTGGCTTAATTTGACCTGTGTTGCCAACAGTCTTACTTTAGGAAACTATGCCCAAAGGATTCATTATGATTTTTCTTGTCCATATGTCCCCTTAAGTAAAATTTAGTTAATTTCACATGTTACAGATTTCATATACTAGGGTCCTCAAATAAGCTTAGTTATGAGAGCTATGATCTACATTCTATGCATAAATGTTCACTGTATAGTAAAGAATTCTGCCACAATCCAACCCCTCAGCCAAATAAATGATCTCTTCCCAAACTATTAAAGTGAGACTATTGTCAAGATAAGCCAACATAATGATCAACCATAATGTAATTTAATTTCAATTACTGAGTATATTTACAATATAATTTTGGAATAAGAAACGTAATAGGTGCAAAAGACAGCTGAAGTGGGTTTGTCAGGTTTTTTTTGTTTGTTTTTCATAATGGTGGCTAAAGAGACTGAGGAAACAGTGGCTGCTTGCATTTTTTTTTCCTCACATGTAACTAGTATTCACAGATCCCACAGGGAAATACATTTTTAAAAAGATCTAATCCATATTCTGCTTCCCAGAACCCTGCTTAAGCTCTTTTTCACATGCAGCCCAAAGTGTGCTCAGATAAAAATCTGAAAGAAAAGAATCCTTTCAGCAAGCAACTATCTTTAAAAATGTGAAAATGATCCCAAAATAATAAGCCATTGTGAGCAAGCAGATTTAGAGCTAATTGATACTTCAAAGCCTTTAGAAAAGATCCTGATTTATCAACACCATCACTGAAAAAAATCTAAAAAGAATGACTTCAGTTTTGATAGCAGTTAATGCAGCCACTAAGAGTTGGCTGCAGTGAAATAATTTTTAAAACAGTACTTAAGAGTTGGCTATATACGCCTCTAAATATATTTTACCACAAACAAATCAAAAACATGAAACAAACAGAAAAACCCTTACTACTGGTTACTAACTAGTTCACAAAAGTTATAGAAAATGCACACCTATCAAGAACATTAATCATTAAAACCAATTTCATGATAAGAATATTGCAGAACATACTTACTATTAGTCTTTTTAAAAAATTCCACTGCACACTGTCTGCCTCTGAAGTGGCTATTTCCTCTCTTTTGGGTACTGAAACATTATTAATCTAGAGTTCTTTTTTCCTTATTTGATCAAAACAAACTCATTTTACTTTTAATGTTTCCAAACTTAAGTTATTTGCTTTTGAAAGAAGTGTTCTAAAGAAACTGGAAACTAGATAAAGAAAACATACCTTTGGTTCTAAAAAGCACCCTTTGAAATAGCGGTACTGAATTGATACTCCTCTATTGAGTACAATGGTTGCTTTCCATAACATGCTGTGAGAAAAAAAGAAAGCAGCAGCATCAGTATCAAATTAAAAGGCAAGACTTCATCAATCATAAAATCCTTCAAGTAAGACGTGTAATCAATACCATTTATCCCTACAAAAATTTTTATTCGAGGCCTGATATCAATTGGGAACTGGGAACATAATACCATGCTGGGCCCCATGGAGCTACTGGGCTCAAGACCTTTGTGTCTCCCATTTCTTTGATTAATAGGAAACAATCTTCAGTCTCCATGACCTTCCCTGAGTTCCAATGGGCAGATTCCAGCAGTTCTTAATTAGGGAAGGGAGGGGATGCAAGACCAGAGAGAAAGGAACAGTCAAGAACAGCCTTGTGGCAAGGTCCTGTTTCCCCACTAAGTATACATACAACAGTTATCCTTGAGCTATTTTACAGATATTGAAACTCCCTCCAGGTGGGAGAAGTTAATGGTATGCAGCCCACAAGCATGAAGACCCCAGACCAGTTAGATCTGAAGGTTGATGAAGTTGACTCCCATTCACCTCATCCATCAGAAGAAATGTCCACCGAGCTGATCACACCTTCTTTGGGCAATTACTATAAAACTTTTGACTATCTTTCCCAATTTGGGACACATAGTTTTGAGGGGATTAGCCCATTGTGGCCTGCTTTGCCTAGCAAGGCAATAAAGCTGTCCTTTTCTCTGTCAACCAAAACTCTTGTCTCCAGGATTCATTTTGGCTCTGATGTACAGAGAAGCTGAGCTTTAGGCATCAAACACAGTGATGAGTAAGGGACAAAAAATTTTGTCTTCAAGGAGAGTGCTTGCTTACATGAGTAGACAACAAACATAGGAAGGACTAGCTGACCTTTCTGAGAGGACAAATTTTGAAGGGAGACCTCAACAAGAGCTGTTTGAGTTACGACCTAAACAAAGAGTCATACAAAGAACCAGAAATATTCCAAACAAAAAAAGGCAAGCAAGCACTGCAGACTTCTGAATCTCTTCACTTTTCACTTAGCTAGGAATGTTGCTGCTGCTGCTAAGTCCCAGCCCACCAAGCTCCCCTGTCCCTGGGATTCTCCAGGCAAGAACACTGGAGTGGGTTGCCATTTCCTTCTCCAATGCATGAAAGTGAAAAGTGAAAGTGAAGTCGCTCAGTCGTGTCCGACTCTTAGTGACACCATGGACTGCAGCCTACCAGGCTCCTCCGTCCAGGAGATTTTCCAGGCAAGAGTACTAGAGTGGGTTGCCATTGCCTTCTCCGAGCTAGGGATATTACATGGCTGCTAAGAGGCTTTGAGGCTAAGGTCACTGACCTAACCGCCTGTTTCCACTGTATCTTATTCTTCTGCCCAGCCTCTAGCTATTCCCCCTTAGTCAAGCAGAGTCTGTGTCTTATTTGTTAGTAAGTCTTACAACTTAATGTCTTCCTTTGAACTAACATATTCTAAATGCTATTTCTAAAGTTTGGACTCAACAGTGAAAGAATTCACTACAATTCAAGATTATAAGTCATTTTTAACTTCAGATCATAGACAAACAGCATTTAAAGTGTGGTCCCAGGACCAGATCACCTGGGAGCTTGTAGAAATGCAAAATCTCGAATACATCTATAACTATTGAATTGGGAACTCCCAGGGAGGGCCCAAGCAATCTGTAATTTAACAAGCCTCCAGGCTCTAATGATGAACACTTAAGTTTGAGAGCCCAGGTCATAGAGCATTACCCAAACATTAATTCAGCATGAATAGTTCAGTGACAAAACAGGAGCTCCGAGTGTTCGTCCATGATACCAGATGGCCAGCACTGCTCCCCACCTGGCTCTGCCAAGACAGACTTAAGGCATTACCCTTACTCTGACTCAATTCTGGTCTCTAACATATATCCACAACCAGCTGTCAACCCTGGTCTCCAGCTACAACAATCAGATTAACCTGGCAATAATAGAATACATATGCCCTGGCTCCACCTGGGGACACTGGTTTCACAGACCTGGGCTGAAGCCTGGTCACATGGAGCTCGATACACTGGACGCATATGGTTGGTTGAGCAACGCTGCTGCACAGCAAGGACAGACCAAATGCTCAGCACATGTGCCCTGACTACTTCTCCCTGATAAGCCTCAGAATCCTTTTCAATACAGGGCTCTAGACAGATTCTCGGAGAAGGCAATGGCATCCCACTCCAGTACTCTTGCCTGGAAACTCCCATGGACAGAGGAGCCTGGTAGGCTGCAGTCCATGGGGTCGCTGAGTCAGACACGACTGAGTGACTTCACTTTCATACATTGGAGAAGGAAATGGCAACCCACTCCAGTGTTCTTGCCTGGAGAATCCCAGGGATGGCGGAGCCCAACAGGTTGCCGTCTGTGGGGTCGCACAGAGTCGGACACGATTGAAGCGACTTAGCAGCAGCAGACAGATTCTACCAACTCTGGGGTGAAACTTAGTTCCCATCTCTGCTACCAAAATTATGGCAAATGTCCAGTATTATTTTCTACATAAAATCAACCAGATTAAGTGAAACTTGTCCCAGATGTGCACAGTAGAATATGAAGCTTTAAAAATGTGTTGGGGTCCCTCTCCCATGCACTATTTATCCATCTTCCAGGAGAAGGGCCTAAGCATATGTACTTTTTTATTTAAAGCCCCTTTTAAAAGTGCTTTACATCATTTAAAGTTCTTTTAAAATAATTTTTTTAAGTGGTTTTAGGACTTTCTTGGGTCTACTGGTTAAGAACTTGCCTGCCAATGCAGGAGACATGGGTTCAGTCCCTGGTCCTGGAAGATCCCAAATGCCAGGGAGCAACTAAGCCCATGCACAACAGTGGCACCCACGTGCCACAATTACTGAAGCCCTCGGGCCCTAGAGCCCTCCTTCACAACAAGAGAAGGCACTGCAATGAAAAGACAGATAATAGGGCAGCTCAAGAATTCAGAGCAGAGGTAAAGTTCAGAAGGACATGAGGTTTCACCTCAGACAAGAGTGATGGATCCACAAATCAAGGAAAAAATAGCCACTTGAACAGAATAAACATTTCATTTATGATCCCAATATCATTTGTCAACAGAATTTAACATATATATACATATATATATAAAGAAGAGAACTGGCTAAGAAAATGTGTCACACAAATGACAGAGAAAATGGTATTCTGTGTGTTTGTTTTCTTTTCCTAAGATAACATTATGGTCTTGTTCTACTTTCCCTGTTATTTCCCTGTACTTCTCAAACTATCTGCTATGAAGGGTCAGTTTCTGTTTGTGTGTGTTAACCTACCAATACTTCTGGTCTACAACACATCAATTCAGTAAGTCCATTACATGTATCAGTGTCTTAGCAATGTCAAATTGCCGTAAGCATTTCTAAACGCTTGCTCTCAATTTGTGCATTTCTCACATCATGCACTAATAAAAAATGTTTTTTGTCTAACATTGGGTCTACAGGCTGCAATTTTAGTAGAACTGCTTAATAATAACTGATGTTTCTCCCTGGGGGCACTGCATGTATTTGTACACTACTTACAATCTCATCTCTCCTTTACCCCCACACATACATTTTGACAATCAGTAACACTTCAAAATATCTGCAGGTAGAGAAGGACTATCATTGTTCACATCACTAATTCTATCCTAACCTCTTTACCATGTAGATGAGGGAACTGAGGCTTAAGAGATACGGGATCTGCCCCAAGTCAGAATGGCAGAACTGAGCTGGCACCCAGGCCCTCCTTTCTCCACTCCAATGCACCAACAACACACTCATGCTAAGTTTAGTGCTGTAATTAATGTCAGTAGTGAACTCATTCCATTAGCTAAAAATTCTAACGATGTGCTCCACTCTCTGCTTTTAATAGTATATATGTCTCAAGAAAATTATTTCTTAGGCTAAAGCAAAAATTAGATCTTTTAAAGAGTATGAAACAAGAAGCCAAAGACAATGTCTTAAAAAGATTTTTAAAATAAGCAACAACAACATAAGCCTGTTTAGGAACATGGTATTAAGTACCAAAAGACGCAGCTAACAGCCAAGACTTGAAACTATTTGAGAGGTCAAAACAAAGGAACTTGTTTTTCACAGCAAAGTTTGTAAAATGACTTTACTCTCTATGCGTATGTGATAAGTTTGCTAAAAATTAAAAGAAAAATACACCAAGATATCTTAAAAAAAAAAAAAGGTTTATAATCTGAATGTCACAATTATTTGGTAATATGACATTGTCCATGCTTACCTTTCACCTGTTTCATTCTCTGGAAGAAGAGCCACAGCTTTTTGAGGATTCCAGTTTCCCAAAGCATCACAGCTTCCACATATTGCAAAAACCTCCCTAAAAAACCATAATCGGTTAAGTAGGAACATCTCATTTTGTTTTAGGCAGTTGCACTGGTTTAACAGGCTGCAGAGTCCCCTTTAGCAGAGATGAAAGGGCTTCACTGGAGAAATGGCTTTGAACCCAGGGGGCACACACACTAGCACCTGTGGTTTTTTTGGGAGGTTTCTTTTTTCCGTTTTGATTACAACTGCATTATTAACCTGACCCACCTCTACAGAACCAAAGGCAGAGAAAAGGAAGGATGTACAGGGACAGAATTTTCTTCATTTTCCAACTACTTACTGAGCCAATAATGAGCACCAAGAAGACAAAGTGATCAAACCACAGGTTCTTGTCTTCGAGGCAGCTTCCAATTTAAAGGGGAAACCACTAAAGGCATATAAGTATCCTAGAGAAATAATACTTGATATTTTCCAGGAACTCAAACAGTAGCTATCAAGAAGATAAAGATCTAGAAAATTATCAATGGGACACGAGCAATGTAAACATCACACACACACAAAAAAACCCTCAATACGAAACTAGCGAAAAATCTAGTATTCTTTACTTAAAAAAAAAGATTATCAGACTTCATCTAAACACTTCTCAACACACAAACCAACATCACCTATATTTGCTAATTTAGCAAAAGTTGACAAGTTGTTGAATTTAAGTACGCAGAAGTTTTTAACATAATCAACACATTCTGAATTACTATAATTAAAATTCATGAAGAAAAAGACAATGAACTAAGCCCAAATGAATAAAACTTCAGGACAAACTCCTTCACACCCTGTGTAGCTTGGCTTCCAAGCTTTGGACACTATTCCAGTAAGACTGAAGCTATACTTGGCTTTAGCGACCTGCATGAGCATTTTGTATACTTGGACTGTCTAAAACAACTAAAATCACGAGTGTGGCAGTCATTCAGAAGTTCTCAGGGTTCTAAATACATGTCTATTAAGGCATATGGTGGTTATACATAAAGATTTCATTTTAAAATATTCACCAATCCTTAAAGTAATCAGATTTTTTTTGCAATTAACTTAGGTTATAACTTCCTTTTCTGACATAAAGATAAACACTTTTGTTAAATACAAAGTACAAATATTTATTCTCAAGATCACATATGCTGCTATGCATATGTATAGCATATAAGATGGTTCCTAGCTTAAAGTATAGATTACCATAAAATCACTGATTCAGGTCTGTTATACTTCTTTTATAAAGGAGAGTCTCATCAAACTTCATGGACTCAGTTATTTCCTATTCCCACACAGAATAGTAGCTACTCTTTGTTCTGGAAAGAACATGTATCAGACATGGAAAAAAGAGAAACCTGGACAAACTTGGTTACTTTCCTTCTATATAAAAGCTCCTGCATTTTACCAACACCCTCCTACAATGTTATTCTTTCTGCTGATTAGCTTTGAATATGGCTTCTATGAGAAAAAAAGGGAAACTTTTTACTAGAATAGGCCTCTTTCTTTCATTGGCTTTCATTTATCAAGAGACTTGAATGCTAACTAAAGGAATTTCAAACAGTATTGCAACATATTCTTTTTAACTTGTTCCCTCTAACTTCACCCCTCTCTGCACTCTCTCCACATTTAGCAGAGAATACACCTCATTGCTTTGGGGAGGAAATTAAAGTAACACAAGATTCAGGCAGAAGGTGAGAGTCCTTCTTGTCCCTCCACCTTCTTTCCTCCCACTTAGATTCACCTACATTCACATCTACCACTATCTTCCCTCTAGTCCCTCAGGAATTACACCTTGTCAAGCTGACTCCTCTAGAGCTAATTCTGGTTTTTGTCTGACATGGTCAGCCCCTTCTAGCTTAAAGTGCCTGTGCACAAAAGTCAACAAAAGATACAGGTCTGCAGTCTTCTCTCCACAAAGGAGAATTACACACTGGACAAGAGGTGAGTACTGGACCCAAGGGACCAGCACTCTTCAACCTGCAGAATCTTGCCCAGAGGTGGAGCTGTCCAAGATCATCTTGGCTAAGAATATGTGTTAGACAAACACACACACTATCAGGTGCTGTAACAGCTACTGGATCAAAGATGCTTGATATACAGAATGAATAAGAGGTGGTGGGAAGGGGCACAGATCTAAACAAAGGAAACAATTTGAGACAACCCCAAAGGAGAAAAGGAATGCAACAGATTTGAGGACTGGCCAGTGTAACCAGAGTGCACTAAACAAGGAAGTATATAACCCAGGCGTGATACTGTATTTTTCTTTTGTTCATTTTTGGGGCTACATTGTGCAGGCATGTAGGATCTTAATTCCCTGACCAGGGATTGAAAGAGGATAGAATTCATGTCCTCTGCAATGGAAGCCAGGAAGGAGTCTTAACCACTGTACTACCAGGGAAGTCCCAAGGTGTGATTGCTCTGACGTGCTACCTTACACTGAAATTATTTTACACTGCTTTAGTAGACAGCAAAAAACACAATGAAGCTTTTAAAAATAGATGTACAAGTAAGGAACAAATTTATCTTAGCCAAATATTTAACCAACTTTTCACATAGAAACATTTCCATCATTTTCATGCAACTTAAAACCTCTCTCACTGCTGAGGGCCCAAGTTCAATCCCTAGTCAGGGAACAACTAAGATCCCACAAGCTGTGGTATGACCAAAAAAAAACTTGGCTCAACTATCTTTATCCTATGCCAAATTCACAGCTTTCCTGGAAAATATGAGAATAAAACACTATTTGAGACAGCTTTTTGTTTTTTTCTTGAGCTTACTATGCTCCAAGCACATTTCTGTTATCAGGCATGCCCTGAAGATACTTTCATCTAAAAATTAGAAAGATATTAAAAAAATAAAAATGAGGTCCACTCCAGTAACAACTCTATATTTAAGATAATCTGGATAAGGAAAATGTAATTTTTAAAAATGTTTAAAAGTAAAGCTTTACAATACCTGGTAAAAGAGTTCCTCTTATTTCAAAGGTAACCTGAGAAGGTGTCATTCTGATGGATTTATTTTAGGATGTCGTGCTATAAAGAAAAAGATGATGTCATTTATAGTACATCTAGATAGTCCACCAAGAAATAAGCTAAAAAGCACAAAACAAAAATGAATCTCAACTGTGAGCAAAAGATTTCAGAGATTTTATTTAGAGCGATTGAATTATTTGGGAATCACTCGGCAAGTCTTAGGGCCTAATGTTACAAAGCTATTCTGTAGGAATGCATGGACCAGAAAAAAACTGCAAAACAAGTGTGTCCAAGCTTTTTTTTTTTTTTTTTTAGAATTCAAGACTATCTTGTCACACAGCTACTCCTCTAATAAGCAGCTGTTTTGAACTCCACCTATCTTTCCTGACCAGGCTCATGTTTACAGTGGAGAGAAATATACACATACACAACTACAGACAGAAAAAAGCTTGGCTCAAGAGTATTTGTACTTTAATTAAGAAGGTTCCAATTTTAATAGCAAAACAACCAAAGAACTTAAGCACCATCCACTGAAACAAACTGGTTATGTTTCGTAACAAGTTTGAGAATCTGCTTCTAAATGACCTGATGGCTTAAAAAAGACAAAACCCATTTCCCCTACAAATCATTTTTCAAGTTTCTCTTTATTAATTATAGGGCCATCATTACTCCAGTCCCAAAGTCTCAACTCTGCAGTCTATTACCAAACGCTGTAGATATGAATTTATCTTACATACATGCCTTTCTAAGTTTAAACTTATTTAAAAACTCAAGCCTCTTACTTATATTTTGTCTTCCAATCACTTTCCAACAATACATTTTTATGTCAGTTAGAATGCTTCACAAATCCCTGGCTTAGAATCACATCCATTATTTTACAGAAATCTAAACCCCTTAAGCTCTTGGTGTCCTTTACTCCTTTAGCCACATCTTCGCTCCAGCTTGCTTTCCACTTCTTTGCTGTTTTTCCCAGCCTAACTAACTTATTCACCTTACCATCTCTTTATTTAAGTACTTAAGATAGGAAATTTTTGAAGACTTTTAGTACATCAATTCTCGCGCAGTTTTTAGAATTTAAGTATAAAGAACACATACTCCACACGAAAGGCCACATCATATTGTACATAACCTATCCCAAACACCTCCAAAAAACTTCTGTACCCTTCATCAATGTTCCTAGAAGAACTCCAATGTCTCTATGTCATTTCCATTAATTTTCCAGCTTAAATATTATTTATTTGCATTTACATTTTATTTCAAAAAAGTCCTGAAGTACCTTTCTCGGCTACTCATTCTTCCACTTTTGCCATGCTCCCTTCCCCTCCCTGTGAACACATGCACAACTCCGCAATGGTCATTTAATGAACACTAACACCCACAGTTAACCACACTTTCAAGTCAAAGCAGATAGATCTAAAGCAGCAGTTGCCACTGGAAGCAATTTTGTCCTCTAAGGGTATTTGGCAATGTCAGGAGACATTTCTGGTTGCCACAACTGTGGGTGATGCTCCTGGCATCTAGTGGTAAAAGCTGGGAGTGCTGCTCAACACCATATAATGCACAGAACAGCGCTCCACAAATAATTATCCAGCTCCAAGTATCAAGAAGGCTAAGGATGAGGAATCTCTAATAACTAACCCTCGTGGGGGCTGCAATGAAAATCAAGAGTCACTATGCATCATCTCACCTACATCAATTATAAAATGTAAATATAGTAAATAAACTAATCAAGTGAAGTGAAAGTAGTGTTGGACTCTTGGCGACACAAGACTGTAGCCCACCAGGCTCCTCTGTCCATGGAATTCTCCAGGCTAGGAGTGGGTAGTCCTTCCCTTCTCCAGGTGATCCTCCCAAACCAGGGACAGAATCCAGGTCTCCCATATTGCAGGCGGGTTCTTTACCATCTAAGCCACCAGAAAACCATCAGTCAACATGGTTTCACATCGCTTGGCTAAAGAAATCCCTATTTAGTAACTCTATTCAGTTAGAAAACCCAAGATTCCACACTGGAGGGGAAAAAAAAACCTGTCCTTGATCAAACCACATATGCTAATCTACTTTCTACGTCTAAGAGTAAACCTGATCTATTTAAAACATATTAATACATCCAGTTTGAGCACAGTCAAAGAATGTTTTAAATCTAAAATTAGTTCTAGATTGTTACTGGCCATTTAACCTATATAACTCAATAGGAATATGAGTATAACCCTAAGAATAGGACGATTTCCCTTCCTAATAAATGATTCATTGAAGCACTGCAATCTACTTTTAATTTATCTCTTACATTTATCTACATCAATCATATGAAGCAGAAACCTTAAGGTTATCTAAAAAACTAGGCTTTTTAAGTTACTGAATTGATTGAGACAAAGCAAAAAGTTCTATCATCCAGCAAACTGCTGAATAACCAGTCTCAACATATAACCTGAACTTTCACCCAATGCTTACTGCCACAGTTACTAAGAACAATCTCATGTATATAATTAAAAATTGGTACTTGATTATTTGTTGATCAATTTTAAGGAAGCATTTTAACCAATTTTAGGGAAACAGATGTTAATTATTCCTATGTATTAAAATCAACACCTAGTAAAAAATATCTGAATTTCTACTGTGTTAAATTTTATGAAAAGGGCATTAGCTGTTTATAGTTGAGCCTAGCCTCTCATTATTAGGCTTCCCTGGTGGCTCAGACGGTAAAGTGCCTGTAATTCGGAGACCCGGGCTGGATCCCTGGGTGGGGAAGATCCCCTGGAGAAGGAAATGGCAACCCACTCCAGTACTCTTGCCTGGAAAATTCCATGGACAGAGGAGCCTTGTAGGCTACAGTCCATGGGGTCGGCAAGGAGTTGGACACGACTGAGCGACTTCACTTCTCATTATGAAGGTTGCTTGTAAGAGTGGCTACAATAACTTGGCTGGAAACAGCTGCAGTTTACATCATGTACTATATACCAAAGCTGCATACACAAGCACAAAATTAACCCCACACCTCCAAAAAAAAAAACCTCACTGGGTGTCAACAAAGCATCATCTCCAACTTGGATTGCCAAAAAAGACATTTAATCTGTTTAAGTTTTAATCCCCCCACTGCCCAAATTTAAGGCCATTCCAAATAAAAGCCTGCAGAGCTGCTCCTACAGCAGTTTACTTGATGGTGGACAGAGGCCAAAATTCTGGTGCAGGACTGAAGTGTACCATTTTGGCACCCTGCTACCACCAAAGTAAAACATTGTTTTGTTATGGAACAAAAAATTAACACAACCAAAATTTCCTCTTCTTCCAGACATGCAAAGGAAATCTCAACTTGAAAAGGAACAGATCTTTTAGATACATGCAAGAATAAGATGGAAAATGCTAGTCATTTTATATACACGAGCTGACTGTATATGTAATTTAACTAATTCACCTATACCCTAACGTACAAAACATGTGTCCTGAGATATGTTTTTGGTTTGGTTTTAAACATAACCTCCATTTTTTTGCTTTCTGAAGTATTAAAACAGCATTCTCATCTGAGACTTTGACTTGCATTTAACACTACTTTAACACTTTCTTAAGGACTCGAATAATCTGCAAAATGACACTGTAATTTACATTTTTAAAATACTTCAAAAATACTACCTGGCAAAGTAAGTTTTACTTTATTCTTTTTGTCAAATAAACTGTTCTAACATATTGCTTTACTGGCTTGCCAGCTTAGGGAACAAAAGGAAAGATTTAAACAGAGGTACAATTTAGAACTAAACTGAAGTCACAGATATTTTCAGCAAAAATGTATTTTTTTCCTAGCCAAAAAGACATATTTCACTGTTTTCCTTCAAATATTTTTTCAAAGAAAAAAGCAGTTTCCAATTCTCTAGGCTCCAACAGCTTTGCCTCCTAAATGGATATTAGAAAGCAATGTATAAATGCCTATACTTCCCTGAGCTAACTGCTGCTTATCCTGGTGGAGGATCATTATGATCCCTCTAGTCCAACCCCAGTATACTGAGTCAATACTTTAATCAAGTGTACATAGACATGAGGGCTTCCCTGGTGGCTCAGAAGTTAAAGCGTCTGCCTGCAATGCGGGAGAGACTTGGGTTTGATCCCTGTGTTGGGAAGATCCCCTGGAGAAGGAAATGGCAAACCACTCCAGTATTCTTGCCTGGACAATCCCATGGACAGAGGAGCCTGGTGGGCTACAGTCCACAGGGTCGCGAAGAATCAGACACGACTGAGCACAGACATGATGGGTTTTTAATTAAGAAAGCAGTTCTGAAGATTTCATTAAGCCAGTAAACTCGTTAATCATCTTTCTACACAATGCCAGAAAACCATTTCAAATTTTTTTTCATTTCATCTAGATATTATTTTCATATACATTTACTTTTCCTGGTTAAGTTATACACAAAGATTTGATTCATCAACTTACTTTTTGTACATATCAAATTTTAGCCACTCTGCCACTGAAATATCCTTTGTGGTCATTATTTGAGTCGAACTTTCCTAATCTCATCTTGACTAGAATATCAGTTCTCGCTAGTGATGTCAAGAACGGACCGAACCATGTGCAGTTTTACCTGTTTGTTTTACCTTATGTTACTTACTTGTACCGCGAATGTTAGGCGTTGGGAAAATGACTGACAGCTTGTATTTACTTCTCAGCTAAGTCAAAACTGTCAGAAATGTAGCAAGACGTGGGGCGAGGGCGGGGGGCGAGGAGCGAGGAGGGGCGGAGAAAGGGCCGGGAGGGGAGTAGTGGATAGAAATTGGGCAGAAATAGGAAGGGCAACAGAAAAGTATGAAGAAAACATCAAGCCCAAACATCCAACCAGTTCCTCTATGTGTTACATCAGACTAGACCGCTGTCTCAATGGTGAAAGATCGCCACACTTCGTTACTGAATTCATGATTCATGCCTGATTTCCTTTATAACCCGGGAAGGGGGAAAGAGGGGGGTCGATGAACTAGGTTTTCTACCACAAGGTAATCTGAAGAGCTTGGGAAAAGTAGAGTTTTAGAAAAAGGGACTGCTGCTGCTGCTAAGTCGCTTCAGTCGTGTCCGACTCTGTGCGACCCCATGGACTGCAGCCTACCAGGCTCCTCCATCCGTGGGATTTTCCAGGCAAGAGTACTGGAGTGGGTTGCCATTGCCTTCTCCTGTCTTAAAATTTTATCAAGGGCACTGATGTCTATTACTGGAACCTTTTCCTAAAAAAGTAAGGCACTTCGGTTTCTTGGAATAACTGAATTATACAAGCACGCCCTAGACTACTTGGATAAGCAATTTCAGAAAAGCAGCAGTTGTCAAAACACTACGAATTACTTATGGATGAAGTCAGAGAGTGGCGGTGACCGAGTTCTGCTGCATTTACGTTTCTTCGTTCCCTAAATGGTTCTTCCAATACTTAGGTGGTCTCACGCTCTACGCATGCTGGTATCACCGAAAACGCTACAGAATTTTCGTAAGCACTAGGCAGCACAGCGTAATCGCGGCAGCAAACGATAAATACTGTAAACATGTGTAACCCACCGATTTACAGGAGCAAACCTCCAGGCCGCCGTTCCCTGACCGGCTGCCAGTCCAGGGTCGGGGATCCTGCCCAGAACTCGCCCCCCGCCCCGCCGCGCAACCCTGACAGCAACGCGAGCGACCGCCGAGGCCCCCGCACCGAGCGCCCAGCCCGCTCGGCCTCCCACCTCACCTGCTGGGTCCACGGTCAGCGCCACCACCGACGCCGCGCCCGACAGTCAGTGTCGCAGGCCCAGGTGCCGGGTGCCTGCCGTCAGCACCTCGCCAGCGCTCCCTCAGGCAGCCCGCAGCGGCACCAAGCTACAGGAAGCGGCTCCGCTCAAACCGGTTTCAGCTGCTCCAGACCAAACCGCCAGGCCACCTCGAGGGGCGGGGCCTGAGAAGCGGCGAGGCGGAGCCTGACGTCACGCCCGGCGCCCTCCGTGCCAATGGATGGCCGCGCGTTGGGGGCGGGTCCGCGCGATCCTGGTAAGGGCAGGCATCAGGGACTGAGGGCTACTGGGCATTCCAGGGGTCTCCGGCGTGGGCTTTTTCGGCTGACTGGGTCCGGCGGCAGAGGCCTGACCTGGGTTCTTAGACACCTAGGTCCCCTAAGCCGTCTAGGACAAACTAGAATGGAAGGTGGAGCTGAGATCCTGAACTGCGTCTTTTGTCCCATTGAAAAGCGGGGGAGATTAACAAGAGTAACATTCTGTGGAAACTATTTCGTGAAAAGCGCATTTGGACCAAATCTTTAGGGTTAAGGAAAATTGAGAGACCTAAGATTGTTTAGAGTTTTTACCTTCCCTATGCAAAGGACGGGATTCATACTTGGCAGTATCACCTGGTGGTTATTATCACAGTTGCCCTCTGGAGACCCTGTCAGACCTGCCTATTCCAATTGCTTTTAAGGGCTTCTCAGGTGCTGTGATAAAGAATTCTGCTTGCCGATACAGAAGACGGCAAGAAAAGGGGTTCGATCCCTGAGTTGGGAAGATACCCTGGAGAAGGAAATGACAACTCCAGAATTGTCTGAGAAATCTCATAGGCGGAGGAACCTCACATTTTTACAGTCCATGGTATCTGCAAAAGAGTGAGACACAATTTACGACTCAGCAACAACGTCAATCGGCGTGAATTGCATGTAACAAGACCCAGGTTATTCAGATGTAAAATAAAGCTGGAAGCTAGAAAGATCTGCAAAACTCGTAGTCATTTATTTTCTTGGGAGGGGGGGGGGCGGGAGGGGAAGGGCCTTACCTAGAAGAAGAAAAAAAAAGAGACACGGTTTACTCTCTCCTTTGATGGTTCTTTTGAGGGACTTCCCTGGTGGCTCAGATGGTTAAGCGTCTGTTCACAATATAGAAGCCCAGGTTCGATCTCTGGGTCGGGAAGATCCCCTGGAGAAGGAAATGGCAAGCCACCCCAGTACTATTGCCTGTAAAATCCCACGGACAGTGGACTCGTGAAGAGTCGGACACGATTGAGCGACGTCACTTTCACTTCGATGGTTCCAGAAAAATTAATCAGCCAACTTAAACTGTTGCTTCCCAGTTTTCAAGGTTAACTGCTAGTTTACCCGTAATAGAAAATTGTTACCAGATTTCATTTAAAACGAGTGAGATTCCAACTCGAAAATTTCATAGTTCTATAGCAATATGATAATATATCTGTAATTATATTTAAAAATCGAGTAAGATATGGAAAATACCTTAAGATATGGAAAAAGGACTCAAGAGCTAGCTCGAGCTGCAAATTGGTTAGAATGGTCGTACTGAAAAGGCATTTGGGTTAGAGGCGCTCTAGCTTTTAGACAGCTTCTAGTTTTATAAGTAGGATTTTATAAATAGATGTATTTGTTAATAAGATAAAATTTTATATATCGGGTGACTGAATTTTATATTTGATCTTGGATTAGCTCCCAGAGCATTTTTGACTGTTGTCTCTTCAGTTAATAAATAATTACCAAGTGCCTGCTTAGTGCAAGACGCAAGATGCAATGGTTTCTTGATGTCACTAGTTTTAATCACAATTTTCATAAGGAATTAAAATTTCCTCTTAATTATGTACTGTTATCTGCTAAAGTCAGCTGTTAACATTTCCTATTACCTTAGAGTTCATTTCATTCTTCTGCTGTTAGTCATACTTCAGTGATGAATTTCTTTCATGTTTGCTTTTTTTTTAATGTTTATACTAGATTTTTTTTTTTTACTGTAATCACCATTTAATCAAGCCTAACGTTTACAGTTCAAATTGATGGATTAAAACCATGCTCTTTCCCTAAATCCTATTGAAATCACAGAAGAATTATACATATTTGAAAATCACCATCAGTGTGCCAGAAATTGAGGAATTTCTAGAAGATTTAAAACAAGTCAGCAGCATTGGATAGTTGAAAAACTGAGAACAGAGAAACACAGACCTGCAAAAGGAAAGAAGAGACTCCTGGAGCTGCCACTTTACACAGCCTTGCTTAAAAACCTTATAATAATTCAACATATTTTAGATTATATCATATATGCCTTGTTATGATTGCTATATTAGAGTAAAATATAAACAATACATTCCTTCCTCCTACTTCTGTGGAATGTTATAACTTTTGCAAGAAGTATTTAATGAGATTAACTTGGATCTTATCTCATTTAAAATATCTAATGTTATCTTATTTGATTAAATAATGAAACCTATTTACTCATTTATCCAAAATCAGCTGCATGATCTCTCTTTGTCTTTCATGTATTAATGATGGTAGTAGCACTGGTGGAAAATCTTCTAGACTTAGGTCCCAGACTTGAACTTAAATCCTACCCCTCACTATCTGTGATTGAATATAAATTTTTGGAAAGCTTTTTACTGCAATCGATGAACTTAAATACATTTAATTATTTGTTTGCTCCGGGTCTTAGCTGTGATACTAGGGATCTTCAGTTGCATCATGGGGGTGGAATCTGGTTGCCTGAGGGGGGATTGAACCCAGGCCCCCTGCATTGGGAGTACAGAGTCTTAGCCACTGGGCCACCAGGGAGATGTCTTCAAATTGATGAATTATGAGGCTTTCTTTCTGGACAAAACGATTAAGCCAATTTCCTTTCTTACTCAGATTTTGTAGAGGTGTTGCAGGAAGGAACCCAATTCTAACTCCATGTTGGAAACTATTTTTTTTACTTCCTTTTATTATAATAATCATACTCAGTGGCTTGCTTGGAGGACCCTGCTTCTCTGCTTGACTGTAAACTAAAGTGCCTTTGTTCACCTCCTAGAGAGAGAGTTTGTCCCTGCCCACCTGTGAATAGAAGAAATTAACACAACCCTTCTGAAGGGAGATGTTTTGCAAGACTGAAGACTCTTCCACTTTATTTCCCCACTGCATTTCCCTCTCTATTCTGCCTTTTGACTTTAGTTCCTCATTGCTTCTTTCTTTCCAGTCTGTAAGAGAACCTGGCATCCAGACCCAAATAAATTTGGTTATTTTGAGGTGCTAGTTTGCCACCTTCTCGATCTGCTGGCTCAAAGTCTCTTCCTTCCCTCAACCAGGGCTTCCCTGGTCGCTCAGATGGTAAAGCATCTGCCTGAAATGCAGGAGACTTGAGTTTGATCCCTGGGTCAGGAAGATCCCCTGGAGAAAGGAATGGCAACCCACTCCAGTATTCTTGCCTGGAGAATCCCATGGATGGAGGAGCCTGCTAGGCTACAGTCTGCAAGGTCACAAAGACTAGACACAACTGAGTGACTTCACTTTCTTTGCCTCAATACCTCATCTCTTGGATTCATTGCCCTATCGTGTGGCAAGTAGAGTGAGCTTGAACTCAGTAATAGAGGTAGAAGTAAGCTGTTGCTAGTTTCGTTTTTATTTTATTGAAATTACCTTTGTTGAGTTCAGGGTTTTTAAAATAAATTTTTAGCTGTGCTGGGTTTTCAATTCTGTCCCTGGGGTTTTCTCTTGTCATGCGAGTGTATGTTCCCCAGTTCTTTGTCTCGTTACAACAAAGATTTGGAGCAATGGACATTAGAGCCCTCGGCGCATCACAGCTCTCAGGTGTTGGACAAACCGTGTTACAGTTCTTAGGAAAATCAGTGTTACAGCTCTATTTTATTTAGAAGATAGCAGGAGAATGGGAGAGAGAGAGAGAGAGAGAGTCAGAGTCTTCACTCTGGTCCTTGGACCTTCTTTTGTTCTATTTTCGAGGGCTTTTCCCTTCCTTGTCTTTTAGCCACCGCCATTTTGGACTCCGTTTCCCTATTCTACCTACCTAACACTGATTGCAGAGGGGTGGGCAGCATGGAGACCTACTCTTCTTTAAGGTGTGCAAGCTTCTCATTGCAGTGGCTTCTCTTGTTGCACAGCATGGGCTCTAGTTGCACAGGCTCAGTAGCTGTGGTGCAAGGTCTTAGTTGACCCTCAGCATGTGGGATTTTCCCAAATCAGGGATCAAACTCATGACCCCTACACTCTTAACCACTGAACCACCAGAGAAATCTCAGGTTCAGTTTTTTCATATAAATTTTACTACAAAAAAAAAGTTTTATGTTGATATCAGTATTTTTTAAACCAACTATAGCATCTACTTTCGTGGCCACTATTTTACCAAGTCTAATTTTACAAGCCTTTATTTTTATCACAAAGTGTTGATTCTTCCAGCAATGGAATTCCTTGATGGCTCAGCCTATAAAGAATCTGGCAGCAATGCAGGAGACACAGGTTTGATCCCTGGGTTGGGAAGATTTCTGGAAAAGGGAATGGCTACCCACTCCGGTATTCTTCCCTGAAGAATTCTGTGGATAAAGCAGCTGATTCAGTCGATGGAGTTGCAAAGAGTCAGATGAGATTGCAAAACGTCAGACACTCATGAGTGACTAACGTACACATGTACAACTTTGGTAATTTTAACTAATTAGCTTTGATTTGTGCTGAGTCTTCTCCCAGAAATATTCATTATGATGTGGATAAAAGATCATTTGGAAACTTCCCTGGTGGTCCAGTAGTTAAGACAGGGGACACAGGTTCAATCCTTGGTCAAGGAACTAAGATTCCACATGCCTTGGAGCAACTAGGTTCATACACTGAAACTACCGAAGCCCACACTCCAAAGACTGTTTGCCACAACTAGAGAGAGTCCACGCACCACAACAAAAAATCCACATGGTGCAATGAAGATCCTTTGCACAACAACTAAGACTTCACCTGGTGTGTGCCTGCTAAGTTGTTTCATACTTCCGACTTGATGCAACACTGTGAACCGAAGCCTGCCAGGCTCTCTGTCCATGGAATTTTCCAGGCAAGAATACTGGACTAGGTTGCTATGTTCCTCCAGGGTACCTTTGATACAGCCTAATTAATTAATTAATTAATTTAAAAGAGTGATCATTCGTACTTACCACTTGATCAACCCATGTAAATATTTTGAATATTCTCCTGAGATATTCTACAATCTCAGTACTGTCAGAATCTTTTACAGATTCAAAAGGCTATCAATTTCATGTTTTATTCACCTCACAGGTGGCTCTGTCCCTCGAAGTTAAGGTCCATGCCATTCATTCCCTCTGCATGCGTCCATGAACAATTCCCAAGTTATAGAAGGCACTACAAATTCTTTAGCAGTGGCCATAGGACTGGTAAAGGTCAGTTTTCACTCCAGCCCCAAAGAACAGCAATGCCAAAGAATGTTCAAGTTCAGTTCAGTTCAGTCACTCAGTCGTGTCCAACTCTCTGCAATCCCATAAATCGTAGCACACCAGGCCTCCCTGTCTATCACCAACTCCTAGAGTTCACTCAGACTCACGTCCATCAAGTCAGTGATGCCACACATCATCTCATCCTCAGTCGTGCCCTTCTCCTCCTGCCCCCAATCCCTCTCAGCACCAAAGTCTTTTCCAATGAGTCAGCTCTTCACATGAGGTAGCCAAAATACTAGAGTTTCAGCTTTAGCATCATCATTCCTTCCAAAAAAATCCCAGGGCTGATCTCCTTCAGAACGGATTAGTTGGATCTCCTTGCAGTCCAAGGGATTATCAAGAGCCATCTCCAACACCACAGTTGAAAAGCATCAATTCTTCAGCGCTCAGCCTTCTTTACAGTCCAACTCTAAAGGTCAGTTTCACATCCATACATGACTACTGAAAAAACCATAGCCTTGACTAGATGGACCTTTGTTGGCAAAGTAATGTCTCTGCTTTTGAATATGCTATCTAGGTTAATCATAAGTTCTCTCCCAAGGAGTAAGCATCTTTTAATTTCATGGCTGAAGTCACCATCTGCAGTGATTTTGGAGTTCCAAAAAATTAAGTCTGACACTGTTGCCACTGTTTCCCCATCTATTTCCCATGAAGCGATGGGACCAGATGCCATGATCTTCGTTTTCTGAATGTTGAGCGTTAAGCCAACTTTTTCATTCTCCTCTTTCACTTTCATCAACAGGCTTTTTAGTTCCTCTTCACTTTCTGCCATAAGAGTGGTGTCATCTGCATATCTGAGGTTATTGATATTTCTCCTGGCAATCTTGATTCCAGCTTGTGTTTCTTCCAGCCCAGTGTTTCTCATGATGTACTCCGCATAGAAGTTAAATAAGCAGGGTGACAATAGACAGCCTTGACGCACTCCTTTTCCTATTTGGAACCAGTCTGTTGTTCCATGTCCAGTTCTAACTGTTGCTTCCTGACCTGCATACAGATTTGTCAAGAGGCAGGTTAGGTGGTCTGGTATTCCCATCTCATTCAGAATTTTCCACAGTTTATCATGATCCACACAGTCAAAGGCTTTGGCATAGTCAATAAAGCAGAAATAGATGTTTTTCTGGAACTCTCTTGCTTTTTTGATGATCCAGTGGATGTTGGCAATTTGATCTCTGGTTCCTGTGCTTTTTCTAAAACCAGCTTGAACATTAGGAAGTTCACGGTTCACGTATTGCTGAGGCCTGGCTTGGAGAATTTTGAGCATTACTTTACTAGCATGTGAGATGAGTGCAATTGTGTAGTAGTTTGAGCATTCTTTGGCATTGCCTTTTTTGACAACGCCAAACCCTTTGACTCTGTGGATCACAACAAACTGGAAAATTCTTCAATAGATGGGAATACCAGACCACCTTACCTGCCTTCTGGGACATCTGTATGCAGATCAAGGAGCAGTAGTTAGAACTGGACATTGAAAAGAGTCATTTCCTAGGCAGATTGATAAGAAGTCTAAGGGTCCCCAAGGAGAAAGGGGTCTGGAATTCTCTTGGAGGAAGAAAGGACAAACTTTTTTTTTCCCTCTACATTCCTTAGGATTATGTATCCTGCCTGAGGACAGTCCCTGGATTAAACCTTCTGCCAAATCTTGTTACCTTAAAATGTAAATTATGGGAGTAGGTCTGGTCTTTACAAGGATTATATAACAATGCATCCTGCCTGAGGACAGTCTCTGAATTAAACCTTCTGGCTAATTCTGTTATCTTAAAATGTAAATTATGGGAGTAGGTCTGGTGAGCTCTTTAAAACCTTCAGACATTCTTTGGATTGCTAACACTAACAAAGGGGCACTCTTTCTACTCCCTTCTGAGGTCTATGTCAGAAGCTTTCTCTATCTCCTTTACACTTTAATAAAACTTTATTACACAAAACCTCTGAGTGATCAAGCCTCATCTCTGGCACTGGATTTAATTCTTCTCCTCCAGAATCCAAGGATCCCGGCATCTTTTCGTGGTGCAACAATAGCGTTTCAACATGGAACAACAGACTGGTTCCAAAATGGGCAAGGAATATGTCAAGGCTGTATATTGTCACCCTGCTTATTTAACTTATATGCAGAGTACATTTTGAGAAATGCCAGGATGAAGCACAAGCTGGAATCAAGATTTCTGGGAGAAATATCAATAACCTCAGACATGCAGATGACACCAAACTTATGGCAGAAAGTGAAGAACTAAAGAACTCCGTGATGAAAGTGAAAGAGGAGAGGGAAAAAGTCTACTTAAAACTCAGTATTCACAAAAGTAAGATCATGGCATCTGGTCCCACACTTCATGGCAAATAGATGGAGAAACAATGGAAACAGTGAGAGACTTTATTTTCTTGGGCTGTAAAATCGCCACCGATGGTGACTGCAGCCACGAAATTAAAAGACACTTGCTCCTTGGAAGAAAAGCTATGATCAACCTAGATAACATGTTAAGAAAAGAGACATTATTTTGCCAACAAAGGTCCATCTAGTCAAAGCTACGGTTTTTCCAGTAGTCATGTATGGATGTGAGAGCTGGCCCATAAAGAAGGCTGAGCACAGAAGAATTGATGCTTTTGAACTATGATGTTGAAGACTTTTCCCTTGAACTTCAAGGAGATCCAACCAGTCCATCCTAAAGGAAATCAGTCCTGAATATTCACTGAAAGGACTGATACTGAAGCTCCAATACTTTAGCCACCTGATAGAAAGAACTGACTCATTGGAAACGACCCTGATGTTGGGAAAGATTGAAGGCAGAAGGAGAAGGAGATGACAGAGGATGAGTTGATTAGATAACATCACCAACTCAATGGATATGAGTTTGAGGAAGCCTCAGGAGTTGGTGATGGACAGGGAAGCCTGGAGTGCTATAGTCCGTGGGGTCACAAAGACTTGGACATGACTGAGTGACTGAACTGAACTATTTCTTCATAAAAGGGGCTCAGTTGCTACAGTTTGTTCTTGCTGTTAATTTTTCTTTCATATAGAGATCAATTCTATATGGAGGAAATCAAGGGAACTGCTGATTCCAAAAATTTTTAAGTGCTGCAAATGTGAACCTTTAAACCAATTTCAGATTGATTGCTGCTTTTCTGGTCCATGCTTTCCAAGCTCTCAGTTGTATCATCATATTGAAATGTCTGTAGCACCTAAGATTCAGATGGTTAGCTCAAAATGTCTTTGACCTGTTTCTTCATTGGTGAAGTGGAAATTTAAATACCATAGGTTATTTCAAATGAAGCTGGAGAAGGCATCCAGCCTCTGACACAGTACCTGTTGCTACCTAATGACTATGTCCCTCCTGAAAGTGAAAGTGAAGTCACTTAGTCATGTCCGACTCTTTGAGACCCCATGGACTGTAGCCTACCAGGCTCCTCTGCCCATGGGATTTTCCAGGCAAGAATACTGGAGTGGGTTGCATTTCCTTCTCCAGAGGATCTTCCTGACCCAGGGATCGAACCCAAGTCTCCCACACTGTAGGCAGACACTTTACCGTCCCCCCTAGACCTTCCCTATATCTCAATTCCATGAAAGAACTACCAATTTCAAGTAAGAAGTTGATTATAAGACAATACTAAGAATCAAAATGTGTTGACTTTTTGATTTGACTTTGAAAATATGCCATAACATCTTCTTATATTTTGTTTCATTTTATTTAATGAAAGTGTTCTTTTATATCTATTTAGACACACATTTTATTATATATCATTATTGTGCATATATGCATGCAAAGGAAAATATAAGTGAAATAAATTGCTTAGTTCAATTCAGTTGCTTAGTCATGTCTTTGCGAATCAGTCCATGGAGTCTTTGCGCTGCCATGGACTGCAGCACATCAGGCTTCCCTATCCATCACTAACTCCCAGAGCTTCCTCAAACTCATTTCCATCGAGTTGGTGATACCATCCAACCATCTCATCCTCTGTCATCCCCTTCACCTCCTGCCTTCAATCTTTCCCAATTTCAGGGTCTTTTCCAAGGAGTCAGTTCTTTGCACCAGGTGGCCAAAGTATTGGAGCTTCAGCTTCAGCATCTGTCCTTCCAATGAACATTCAGGACTGATTTCCTTTAGGATGGACTGGTTGGATCTCCTTGCTGTCGGGACTCTCAATAGTCTTATCCAACACCACAGTTCAAAAGCATCACTTCTTCTGTGCTCAGCTTTCTTTATAGTCCAACTCTCACATCCATACATGACTACTGGAAAAACCATAGCTTTGACTAGAAGGACCTTTGTTGGCAAAGTAATGTCTTTTTTTTAAAATTTGCTGTCTAGGTTGGTCTTAGCTTTTCTTTCAAGGACCAAGCGTCTTTTAGTTTCATGGTTGCAGTCACATCTGTGGTGGTTTTGCAGCCCAAGAAAATAAAGTCTCTCACTGTTTCCTTTGTTTCCCCATCTATTTCCCATGAAGTGATGGGAATGGATCCCATGATCTTAGCTTTCTCAATGTTGAGTTTTAAGCCAATTTTTTCACTCTCCTCTTTTACTTTCAAGAGGTTCTTTAGTTCTTCTTCACTTTCTGCCATAAGGGTGGTATCATCTCCATATCTGAGGTTATTGATATTTTTCCTGGTATTCCTGAAACATCTTCACATTTATAGTTCAACCATAAATAACATTGTAATGCCCTTGTTTTCTAAACAATATTATCCAATAACATTAGCGATGCAACATTTTTTAAAAAGTGCTCAAATATGATCACCAGGACCTAAGTCACTGATAGCAATGGCCAAGTTTTGATGCCATTGCTGGTTTTGAGCCTAAGGAAAGCTATCAACAAAGGTCTACAGATAATAGTCTGGATTCCTACTCCATCTTCAAAGGTCTTCAAGGAAAACGATGACATTCAAGTGTGTCTAGAGGACAAGTATGTCAGGGCTGCTCCTCCCTGGCCATCAGTGATTTCAGAGGTTAAATTTTTCAAAGGGGACAGTAGAATGGGTGGAATAAGGTAATGCCCAGCCTAATTCACAGAATTGTGGAAATTATGCTAATAGTTTTGGTAGAGTACCATTACCCATTTAATTTTCCTATCACATTTTAAATGTATATAACCAAAAAGGGAGTGCTTTAAAAACAGTTGTTTTAAGTAAATGGAAAAATTAGTTAGAAAGCTTTTTCAGTTGCTATATAGAGTCTCCTCCACAAAAAGGGAGAATAGAATTACAATTTTCTCCTTTTGTTAAAACTAGATACAATGAAGCAGAACAATTAAATGATGGGCAGAGGATATAACATTTTTCCAATGAAGACATACAGATAGACCAACATGAAAAGATGCTCAACATCACTAGTCATCCTGCTAAGTCGCTTCAGTTGTGCCCTACTCTGTGCGACCCCTAGACACCAGCCCACCAGGCTCCCTCGTCCCTGGGATCCTCCAGGCAAGAATACTGGAGTGGGTTGCCATGTCCTTCTCCAATGCATGAAAGTAAAAAGTGAAAGGGAAGTTGCTCAGTCGTGTCCAACTCCTAGTGACCCCATGGACTGCAGCCTACCAGGCTCCCCCATCCATGGGATTTTCCAGGCAACAGTACTGGAGTGGGGTGCCAGTACCTTCTCTGCACTAATCATCAGGGAAATGCAAAACCATAATGAGCTATCACCTGTCAAAATAGCTATTATCAAAAAGACAAGAGACTAGAAATCTTGGCCATGATGTGAAAAATGGGAAGCTGTTGTGCATTCCTTGGTGGTAATGTAAATTGGTGGAAAACGGTATCGAGGTGCCTCAAAAATTAAAAATAGAACTACCATATGATCCAGCAATTCCACTTCTAGATATTCACCTGAAGAAAACAAAAATACTAATTCAAAAAGATAAATGCACTCCTATGTTCACAAAAATGGGTGCAATTGTCAAATCACTATGTATTACACCTGAACTTACACTATATTTCAGACTTTTTAATACACACAAAAACAAATTTAACAGAAAATCCTGAACATTTTGTCTTCAGTCTGTTCTACTTCGTGCATTTTGCATTACAATGGATCCCCCCAAAGAGTTCCCTTTACTACTCAAACTGTTCCACAGTTGACTGGCTATCATTTTACCATTTTAGTGAAAATATTGATTGTCCACAAAATGAGCTGCTGTTTCAGGGCATATCCTTACTCTGAACAGAAAAAAAAAACAACCACTATCAGCACTGCTACCACACACAAGGGCCAAAAACCCAGCTGCTCAATCCAGGCTGGTGCCAGGCCAAAGAATGCTGGAACCAGAGTCAGGAAGGCAGAGTTTTTTGGCACCGGTGGTGCATCTATTATGTGAATGATTTAGATGGGGAGATTAGCAGCAATAACCCTTCTCTCTGTTCTACTCTTAACTTGTGCACCATACCTTTGTTATTTTACCTAAAAATGAAAGCAAGACTGAGAGCTAACACTTCATTGCTTTTATTTATTATATCCCTGTTTTGCACCCCTGTAATCCAGTCTTTTTTTCTCTAGATTTATGTAACTATTAGAATCTGCCTGCCAATGCAGGAGACCCAAGAGATGAGGATTCAATCCCTGGGTTGGGAAGATCCTCTAGAGGAGGAAAGGGCAACCCACTCTTGTGTTTTTGCCTGGAAAATTCTATGGACAGAGGAGCCTGGCCAGCTACAGTCCATGGGACCACAAAGAGCTAGACATGACTGAGTGACTGAGCACACAGGCAGTTTTTTAAAAAACTGAATAAATGACCTTTATTTAATACAAATATTCTATCTATGATTAATGGTTAGAAGACTCATTTATAGTGTACGTAGTTGACCAAAGTTCATTAGAAATGGAAATTGTCTCCCAAGTTATTTCATTACCCAGCCAACTATAGACATGAGCGTTAGTAACCTCAACTAATTAGTTGTTTTTAGAGATGTTTATTTTTCTGGATTTGGAGAGAGAAGTTTCCTGTAGGGAGGTATTACAGAAAAGTTCTTTAGGAAATCTGCCTGCCAATGCAGGAGACCCAAGAGATGAGGATTCAATCCCTGGGTCGGGAAGATCCTCTGGAGAAGGAAATGGCTACCCACTCCAGCACTCTTGCCTGGAGAATCCCATGGAGGGAGGAGCCTGGTAGGCTACAGTCCATGGGGTCGCAAAGAGTCGGACATGACTGAGTGACTTCACTTTCACTTTCTCTTTAGGAAATGACATCCTAGGCTGATAAAACTTATTAAAATCAGTGATTACTTTTTATGTCTCAGGTTTCAAATCATAGACTAATTGAAACTGAGCAAGACCTTGTGGGGCCCCTCCCAGGTACAAATCCTTCCACATTGCCTTTTCTCCTTTGCAGGAAACAGGCTTTACTTGGCCTCCTTGACCTTCCTTAATTTCTAAAGGGCAGATTAAAACAGTTGTTAACAGAACAAGGAAAAGAGTGAAAGTGAAAGTCACTCAGTCGTGTCCAACTCTTTGTGACCCCATGGAGCTCACCAGGCTCCTCTGTTCCTGGAATTTTCCAGGCAAGAATTCTGGAGTGGGTTGCCATTTCCTTCTCCAGGGGATCTTCCCAACCCAGTGATCAAACCCAGGTCACCTGCATCGTGACAGACTATTTACCAAATGAGTCACCAGGGAAGCCTTAAGCCTTAAACCACCAGAAAAGGGAGGGAATGCAGAAAAAAGAAGAGGGGCAGTCAAAGAAACAATAGTGTAGGGATGGGGCAGAATCCTGGCTCCTCCTCATGCGGTATACATTACAATATTGAGCTCTTTTGCAGGAACTAAGGCCCCCACCCACCTTAAGAATCACCTGCAGTTCAGGAGTCTGCCAGCAATGCAGGAGACCAGGGTTCAATTCCTGGGTCCCAAAGATCCCCTGGAGAAGGAAATGGCTATCCCAATCCAGGGACTGAACCCAGGTCTCCCACATTGCAGGTGGGTTCTTTACCAGCTAAGCCACAAGGGAGGCCCAAGAACACTGGAAGGACAACTAATTCGTAAACTCCTTGAATTTACTGAATCTTATGTTATTCTATTTTGAAGCCTAGTGTCTATAACTAAGCCTATCAGATGGACTTGATAAGTTCTGTTGTCTGAGGGAAAAAATAATTGACCTCTAAAGCCCCTGCTTTCTTGTAATTAATCTCAGCTACCAGAAGGGCCTGGTATTCCCATCTCTTTCAGAATTTTCCACAGTTAATTGTGATCCACACAGTCAAAGGCTTTGGCATAGTCAAGAAAGCAGAAATAGATGTTTTTCTGGAACTCTCTTGCTTTTTCCATGATCCAGCGGATGTTGGCAATTTGATCTCTGGTTCCTCTGCTTTTTCTAAAACCAGCTTGAACATCAGGAAGTTCACAGTTCATATAATGCTGAGGCCTGGCTTGGAGAATTTTGAGCATTACTTTACTGGCATGTGAGATGAGTGCAATTGTGCAGTAGTTTGAGCATTCTTTGACATTGCCTTTCTTTGGGATTGGAATAAAAACTGACTTTTTCCAGTCCCGTGGCCACTGCTGAGTTTTCCAAATCTGCTGGCATATTGAGTACAGCACTTTCACAGCATCACCTTTCAGGATTTGAAAGAGCTCAACTGGATTTCCATCACCTCCACTAGCTTTGTTCGTAGTGATGCTTTCTAAGGCCCACTTGACTTCACATTCCAAGATGTCTGGCTCTAGATTACTGACCACATCATCATGATTATCTGGGTCGTGAAGATCTTTTTTGGACAGTTCTTTCATGTATTTTTGCCATCTCTTCTTAATATCTTCTGCTTCTGTTAGGTCCGTACCATTCTGAAAGAGATGAGAATACCAGACCACCTAACTTGCCTCTTGACAAATCTGTATGCAGGTCAGGAAGCAACAGTTAGAACTGGACATGGAACAACAGACTGGTTCCAAATAGGAAAAGGAGGACGTCAAGGCTGTATATTGTTCCCTTGCTTATTTAACTTCTATGCAGAGTACATCATGAGAAACGCTGGGCTGGAAGAAACACAAGCTGGAATCAAGATTGCTGGGAGAAATAAGGGAGGCCTGGCGTGCTGAGATTGATGAGATCACAAAGAGTCGGACACGACTGACCAACTAAACGGAACTGAACTGAACCAGAAGGGCCATCTAATCTTTAGAAAAGTTTAGAGTGATTTCAGAATCACAAACTTTAATCTCACATGACTGTTTTTTAAAAATATTTATTTATTTATTTGACTGCGCTAGGTCTTCATTGCTGTGGCAAGAGGAGGCTACTCTCTAGTTGCGGTGCATGGGCTTCTCATTGCAGTGGCTTCCCTTATTGCAGAGCATGTGTCCTAGGCACGGGGGCTTAGTTGCACCTTGGCATATGGAATCTTCCTGGACCAGGGATCAAACCCACGTCCTCTGAATTGGCAGGCATATTCTTAACCACTGGACCACCAGGGAAGTCAAAGTCCAAGTGAAGTGAAATGAAGTTGTTCAGTGGTGTCCGACTCTTTGCGACCCCATAGACTATAGCCTATCAGGCTCCTGCGTCCATGGGATTTTCCAGGCAAGAGTACTAGAGTGGATTGCCATTTCCTTCTCCAGGGGATCTTCCCGACCCAAGAATTGAACCAGGGTCTCCCGCATTGCAGGCAGACGCTTTACCGTCTGAGCCACCAGGGAAGCCCAGGGAAGTCCAAACTTTGTTTAATTTTTGACTGCACTTCATGGCATGTGGGACCTTAGTTCCTCAACTGGGAATTGAGCCCATGCTCCTTCCTTTGGAAGGTGGAGTCTTAACCACTGGACCATGGGAAAGTCCCTCACATGACTGTTTGAATTTGGCACAGGGCTGAGCATAACTATTCTAACAGATGCAGTATCTCCTCATCCTGTTTCTAGTCCAAAGATACTGCCCTGAGCCAAAAGGAATGTGGTGGTGGTGGTTTAGTTGCTAAGTCGTGTCCAACTCTTGCAACCCCATGGACTGTAGCCTGCCAGGCTCCTCTGTCCATGGGATTCTCCAGGCAAGAATATTGAAGTTAGTTGCCATTTCCTTCTCGAGAGGATCTTCCCAACTCAGGAATCGAACCCAGGTCTCCTGCATTGCAGGCAGATTCTTTACCAACTGAACTATGAGGAAAGCCCTAAGGAAGGTGTCTGCCATCTAATTATGCCACCACAGGCTTATGCTCTGTGTAATCCTTTGGTCTACAGACAAGCATGATCTCTTCCTGCTCAGACCCCAGAATGGCCCTCTTTGATTTCAGAGCCAACACTTTTCTAGCAGCCAACAGAGCAATTCATTCCACCACATCTCTAGTTCTATGACCTTCAGCCTCCTGGGTTTCCAACAGTCTTTAACAAAGAGAAACCATAGCAACTTATCAGTAGTAGAAGTAAGAATTTATAGCACCCAGTTTTGGAAGGATGTGAAAAAACAAATAATCTGGCACATTATTGTTAAGGATTTTCATTGATAGCACTCTTTTTGGAGAGTATTTGAATCATAGCTATGAAAAATTTGTGTGCATAGCTTTCAACCCAGAATTTATATTTTTTAGAAAGGTATACTTACAAGCATATGAAAATATACTAAGAATTAAGAAAAAAAGTAGAAATAATACAAACATTTGGCAGTGGTTACATAAATGATGCTCAGTTATTTACAGAAGAAATAGTGACTTAACGAAGAATTTGATTACTCCTTATGTACCTGCTTAAGTGAAAAACAGTGGTAGAGTTTTTAGTATGATCCTACTTTTAATAAAAGTATTTCTTGATATATTTGTATTTATAGAAATATATGTTAGTATACTACTTGTAAAAGGCTCAGTGAATACACAAAATGTAGTGGAAATATGTGAGGTTGTGGCTTTTTGTGTATTTTTCTCAGCTTTTCAAATATTCTATGTGAATATGTATTAATTTTTAATAATGCTCAAAAACAATAGAAAAGGCATATATAAGCAAACTACAATGCTCATCTTCTAACTACTGAATTATGGCAACAAATTGTGGTAACAAATGAAACAAAAAGGAAAGAGGATGGGTGTTTGTTTTTTGATCACTCTGCACAGCTTCTGGAATCTTACTTTCCAACCAGGGATCAAATCTGCACCCTCAGCAATAAGAGCACAGAGTCCTAACCACCAGACCCCCAGGGAATTCCCAATAAAGTTGTTTTGAAGGAAAAATAAATTTGTAAAATTTTGAGGAAAAAAAAAGTGTCACATCTTGGATTTCACTGGTAGTCCAGCAGTTCAGTTCAGTTCAATTTCAGTCGCTCAGTTGTGTCCAACTCTTTGCGACCCCATGGACTGCAACACACCAGGCCTCCCTGTCTATCACCAAGTCCCTGGAATTTACCCAAACTTCATGTCCATTGAGTTGGTGATGCCATCCAACCATCTTATCTTCTGTCGTCCCCTTCTCCTACTGCCTTCAATCTTTCCCAGCATCGAGGTTTTTTCAAATGAGTCAGTTCTTTGCATCAGGTGGCCAAAGTATTGGAGCTTCATCTTCAGCGTCAGTCCTTCCAATGAACACTCAGGACTGACCTCCTTTTGGATGGACTGGTTGAATCTCCTTGAAGTCCAAGGGACTCTCAAAAGTCTTCTCCAACACCACAGTTCAAAAGCATCAAGACGCAGTAATTCCACTACTGGAGGCTCAAGCTCAGTCTCCGGTTAGATAAGTCCTACATGCTGCCTTGGTTAGATAAGTCCTACATGCTGCCTTGGCGTGGTCCAAAAAAAAAAAGTATCACTTTTTGTTTCCACTGAAATTCCTCTGTCAAATCAGGTGGAGAATTGTGATCTACTGAAAAATAGCACACAGCCCCCTGCATCCCACCCCCTCACCCAGAGAAGCTCCACTACCACTCACAGGCAACTCTAAATAATGACTTGTAAGAAGCACACTAGCTCTCCCTAACTGTGAATTTGTCTGACTCAGTTCTCTCCCCATCTTTCTTGCAGCATTCACCAAGGGTATAATTTACAGCCACCACATGTACTCATGGATGTTCCAGACACGATTATTATATGTTCTGGACCTTGGCTTCATCTTCTTTCTTAGGACTCCCACTCTAGACAGAACATGATATCATACTCAGAGTGACAAAAATATTATTGTTTCTGCTCTAATGTATTTTTAAGTAATTTGCATACTTTGGTATGTAACCTAAGCTTCCATCATGATCCAAACAAAATTGCACTCAACAATTGCTCAAATGCTTTATCATTGGAAAAGTATTTTATGCTTGGACTGCCCTTTATAAATCCTATAAACCAGAACTAAAATCCTGCACCAGGATTGTTAGCAGTTAAAAGTATTTTAACTTTTCTTCCTTTTTGCATATTGGTATTTTTTAATGTTTCACACTGAATATTTATTGCATTGGAAACAGAGAATTACTGCACAGCAGGCAATGTGCTAAGAAGTTTACAGGCCTTATCTTAGTAAATCCTCCCAACTGTGTCTGAGGTACTATTATTAACACATATTGTAAGTAAGAAAGTAAAAGCCATTAGCTTAAATAACTTGACTAATTCAGCTTCACTCCCTGGTTTTATACAAACCACTCATACTCTTAGGCTTTCAATTTTATAGCCTATAAAACTAAGATAGTATCTACCTCATCGAGTGTAAGAATTTCAAAAGAATGTCAACTGTGAATGAGTTCTTATGTGAAACACCTGGTATAAAGAAAACAAATTCTTCGAAGTTCTCTAACAATGTCAAGTACAACTATTAAACTCTTAAGAAGTCCTGTGCAGGAGCCAGCTGCATGTGGGTGGTACCCATCTCCCAACTTCAAGTTCACTGTCTTCACATCAGTGACTTGAAATCAGCCTCGGGGGGAGTCTGAAACCAGTAAATGCTGCAGATCAGGTCTTTCCCCAAGGAGGACTGGTTGTCGGATATTTACCGGCACGTCACAGCTCCCAGACTAAAATATAACGGGTTTACTGAACTAGCTCAAATTCAGTTTTATTTATTGATGTAGGGAGAATGATTCATAACTTGGATCTACATGTAATGAGGCCAATTTCCCCAGCTGCAGTGTGAAGGAATTCCAAGAATGGCAAAAACCCCCTAGAAAATGATTTTCCCATTTCAGCTATTTCAATCTGATTAAGGAAACAATATGCCAGACACATCATTGGTTTTTTTTTGTTGTTGTTAATCTCTACCCTGTTTATTACTGCCATAAAGGGCTCAGATAAATAACTTTGTGAATAGCCCAATTTGTTTGCCATACTAGTGTCTTGGAGTAGCTAGCTCATTAAGCAGTATTTATTCTCCTGTGGAGCCACATCTTGTAAGAACGGCTGGCATGGAGAAGTTGAGATATTTTGTCAAAATAAGGCAGTATTGGTCAACATTATTTCAGTGGTTAATGTTTGGCCCCAGAAAGTTTCCCTTTCCTCAGTGATAAAATAATGAGACTACTTCATTATGGCTGAAGAAATGCAAAACTTTGTTGGACTTCATTGTGCCCTCCTGAAACTCAGGCTTCAACTTAAGTGGGTACAGAGGGTAAGTCCTGCTTCCCCCTCGATGTGATCAAGTCACTAGGTACATCCACTGGCCTTTCTCCCATGGGTCCTGCCAGCTTTCCTGTATCAGACATGTAAGTCAAAGTGCCCCACTCACAGCTAGCCAGTCTGGGAGGCAAAGCTTGGCTGGCCTCTAACTAGACTAGAGTTAAGTTCCTGATCGGATGAAAGCTAACTAGCTTCTCTCAGCAGTTCTCCTGGGTTCCCTTACCCTACTGCTCTCCACCCGGGTGCCCTTTCCCAATAAAATCTCTTGCTTTGTCAGCACATGTGTCTCCTCGGACAATTCATTTCCGAGTATTGGACAAGAGCCCAGTTTGGGGCCCTGGAAGGGGTCCGCCTTCCTGCAACAAATGGCAACTCCGGTGGGACTCTTCTTCGCTGAGACTGACATTCTGACCACTCGGGGTACTCAGGGGCCAGCTTGCCTGCCAATGGACCAGACACAGCGGCCGCAACTGGGACTCTTTTGTCCCTGGTCTCCTCCTGATGCAGACAACTGGCCAGAGTGCCCCGACAGGTAAGGAACCAGAGACTTTATAGACCTCTCAGGACAAGAGCCCAGTTTGGGGCCCTGGAAGGGGTCCGCCTTCCTGCAACAAATGGCAACTCCGGTGGGACTCTTCTTCGCTGAGACTGACATTCTGACCACTCGGGGTACTCAGGGGCCAGCTTGCCTGCCAATGGACCAGACACAGCGGCCGCAACTGGGACTCTTTTGTCCCTGGTCTCCTCCTGATGCAGACAACTGGCCAGAGTGCCCCGACAGGTAAGGAACCAGAGACTTTATAGACCTCTCTCCCCTTCCCCCTCTCCTCTCCTTAACCCTTCCTATCCTTCCCTGTTTTTCTAGTTCCCTGGTCCTAGACGCAGAAATCTGGTCGAAGGGCCCTCAGCCTGAGCTGAGGATTGGAGACTGATCACCTCCTCTTGGCAGAGAACTCGAATTCTGCTTCTGG
>SJYC01069516.1:0-26606 GCA_006408675.1 Madoqua kirkii
ATCCTAGATCTGTGGGATACCTGATGTTCCAGAATCATTGTCCTAACCATTTCAACTTCTCTGCTACAGACTTAGGCGCAGCTTCAAGAAGATGAAAATCCACATCTCACTTGTAAAGAAAAAGTTTTAAAGAAATAAGGATAGTGCATGTGATTTTACCGGTCTTCCAGGGAACGAAAGCGACCCTGGAGACTTCGAGGACTGGCAGACAGGAGCTAAAAACCTCCCCAGCCTCTCAGAATGAAGCACGCGCTTCACACATTAACTGCTTTGCTCGGAGCTGGAGAGGTGAGGAAATCGAAGTAATAACTGACAAGAGTAACGGAGCTGGACGCTCTCAAGACGCACTTTTCCTGCCCACTACTGCGGCTGCGCGCGCGCCCCGTTCCGGAAGCGGAAGTGCAGAAGAGGTCAACGATAGTTTGCAAGATGGCGGCCCTCAAAGTGCTGGTGTTCGGCTGCGGAAGATTTCTCAGAGGGCTGTTGACAGGCCCGACCGTGACCAGCTGGACTAGGCCACCAGCCCGCGGGTTCAGGGAAGGTAAGTGCTAGGTCCTGGTGACCTCCTAGGGTTGAAGAGAAGAAACGAAGGCTGCTTCTTTCTGCCCCCATGCGCCCCTCCCTCCCTTTCTTTCGCGCGATTCTGAAACGTCGGAGATGTTTGCGCTCCGGGAATGCTAGCAGTTTTCTTCCGAACCCTGATGCTGTTTCCTTGATCTCTCACCCATCGTGAGTGTTCTCATGGGTGGTGGCGGGGAGGAGGGCGAGGGGGATGAAGATCGGAGAGAAAGCCTTGCTTATTTAGGAGCAGAATAGAAACCTGTCCTAGGGTTTAGAAAAGTTTTTTATTAAGGGCCTGGCAATGCAAGAGACATAAGAGACATGGATTCGATCCCTGGATCGGGAAGATCCCCTGGAGGAAGGTATGACAATTCTCCAGTACTCTTGCCTGGAGAATCCTATGGACAGAGGAGCCTGGCAGGCTACAGTCCATAGAGTCACAAAGAGTCGGACACGGAAGCGACTTAGCACCTACGCAGGCAGGCACTGGATGTTAATTCTCTATTCCATATTCTTCGAACCGCCGCCTCCTTCACTAAAGAATTATTGCGTGATCAGGGAAGGTCAGATGGATACCCTCCCCTGGGCCTCCTTTTCCAGTTTCTCATCTGAAATGCTATAATCTGATGGCAGCTTCCGCTGCCTGAACTCTTAGTCTAAGAGGTGGAAGCTAAGGTGGAAAGGCCATTGAACAGCTGAAACAGGCATATCCTGAATTGTGGTTTTGCTTTTCATTTAGTCTGGAAGGGCAGCCTGACACTGAACTGAGAGCTTACTGAAGGCAAAGTGCTATACTTCAAACTGTCAAGGGGTTCCTGAGAAGTTAGGTTCTAATGAGATGATGCAATACTCTCCAATAAATACAATTTAGGTATTAGGTATTTGGGGCTTCCTCAATGGCTCAGCAGGTGAAGAATCCTGCAATGCAGGAGACACGGGTTTGAACCCCGAGTCTGGGAAGATTCCCTGGAGAAGGAAATGGCAACCCACTCCAATATTCTTGCTTGGAAAATCCTATGCACAGAGGAGCCTGGTGGGTACAGCCCACGGGATCCTAAAAGAGATGGACATGACTTAGCGACTAAGCACATGTTCAGAGAGATTTGGTTACTGGAAACAGCAAACTGAATTGGAAGTTTTCCTGAAGGGGATGTGTCTTTAATAGGCTCATAAAAGGATGGAATCTGGTGGAAAATGGAAAGGTCTTTTCAGTACATAACATTCCTTTGTGCACTGCTGGAAGCATGAAAAGATAAGTGATGTGCAAAGAAGTGGTTTTGTGTGTGTGTGTTTAAGACCTGGAGTAGCATATCCTTTAACTAAAGCTGAGATATATCCAGGGGAAAATGGTGATCATTTTGCCAGGGGAAGCATTTGTCTCAGAAAAAGTCTTTTGTAAGTTTTCAGTAGAATGGCAGATAAGGAATCCAGTTTGGGAAAATTAAAGAGATAATTAATGAAGAAATGGAAATAGGTGTTTGAAGAATTTAGCTATGAAGGGAAGATGGAACATTTGCTAGAAAGAAAAACAAAATCCAGGTACTGCCTCCTTAGCATTAGATGAACTAATGCATTGATAAAGAAAGATGCCAGAGAGATCACGCTGTTTTCTACTTTTCTGATACAATAGTACTCTTTAATTTTAGTCAGAGTTCTTGGGCAATCAGCACTACTGCTCCTGGCTGTAGAAGCTCTCTGTATGAAGCAGTGATTCTCAGTCAGGGGCAGATTGTTCTCTCAGGGACACTTAGCAATGTCCAGAGACATTTTTGGTCTTTGCAGCTGGGTGTGTGGTGGTAGAAGCTAGAGATGCTGCTAAGCATCTTCCTGTGCACAGGACAGCCCCCCACAACAAAGAACCACCTGGCCTGAAATACCAGTCCTGCTGCTGTTGAAAAAGCCTGGTCTGATCTTTGACCAGAGGGGCATATAGAACCAAAAAACATGATTATGGAAGAGCAAGACTTAAGGGAGGGCAAAAAGTGGAAATTGTGGTTTACTAAGGGCCAGCTGCAAGCACTCTGCCAGGTTTTCCAAATACACTTCTCAGTCTTCTCAACAGCCTTTAAGGGTGGGTATTACTGGCGTTTTTACAAATGAAATCTGGTCCAGAGGTGTTCAGTAGCTGTGCCCAGCATCACACAGCTAGTAAGTGTTGGAGTCAGAAGTAGGGCCAGCCATCTTCCCTCTCCACCAGTGACACAACCTTGGTACTCCACTGCAGGGCTTCCCAGTGGCTCCCTCCCTTCCCTAAAAGTTCTTATCAGTTAACTTGCTGGAGTCCATGATTGATGCCATGAGACCTAGCAGAGATAAGACCTTGTTCCTGCCTTGTCACTCTTAGAGTCCTTGGGAAGGAAAGCACTTAAAACAAGAGTAATAAACACATATGATTTTCTAAATGAGCAATAATGATCTGGCAGACCCTCAGAGCAGAGTGTGTTAAAAGAAGTAAAAGCTGAAGGGAATGTTTTTCTTCTTTTCCAGTTAGCTAAGGGAGCTTTCTGGAGGACCTAGCATTTCAGAAAAGGATGTGCCTTGCAGGATGGACAGCCCTATAACTAAAAGCTCTGAGATAGAAGTGAGCAAGTTGGAGGCTTTAAAGAATTCGAAAGACATGATCCAGAATAACCTGCTCGTGGAAAGAGATTTTTGTGTAGCAGTGAGACTCCTCGTTTGAAGGATAGTGCAGAGGGAAGTTCCCTTAGGTCCAAGGGAAAAGGAAAGGGTAGGTGGTGAGAGAATCAGAAAACTTTTGTGGCAGAGTTAAAGATGAGCAGAAGGAAGCAGTGCTTGAGGGAGGAATGAGTTTGAGAAAAGTAGTCAATGGCTACACTTGCCGAGAGTGCTGCGTAGGTTGTTGGTGCTGCCCTGCAGCCACCTTGCCATTCCGTTACTCCATCCCTTCGTGCTCTGCTTGGGACTTGATTTCCATGGAGCCTTTCCAAGAAGGACATCGGTCCTCTGGGCACTCCTTGCGGAGTTCCCTCCAGCCCTTGTCATTCATCTCCCCTCACTTCCTCCTTTACTAAACAGTTGGGCCTTTATCCCGCCCACAGTTCTCTGTGTCTGTTTGTGTGGCCATCAAGGTCTTTTTGCCTCACTGCAATCTCACCGTGATGCTGTTTGCTCTAGACTTACAATTCAGTTATCTTGGACTCCATCCTAGGCGAGTATTTACTGAAGTACTCAAAGGACCTCTTTACGAGGCATGGACTTTATTAAAGTGAAGTTCCCATGCTTGGTTTAGTTCTCTTTTCTCCTCGAGGGCAAAGACTGTGTCTCCTCTTAGTGGGGAGCTCTCCACGGTGGGTGGAGCCCAGTCGTACACTCCATGGTTGCTCAGCAAATGCCTTGCCTCCTGTGGCACAGATTATGTGATGTGTAAGATCTTGGCCCTTAATCTTGGTTTAGAAAACTGCTTCTTTAGTTTACTTGATCCAGCCACATCTCAGAACACAAGGGCAATTCCATCTTTTTCTAAACAAGTTTTCAGTCAGTGACTAATGGTCTCCTGTTAGTCCAGCTTTTCTTAACCACTCCCACTTCTCTTGAATGGAGAGGAGGCCAGGGACAAAATGGATCTCAGGTTTTGTTTGGTTTTGACATGTTTTTGTATGCATGCTGAAAAGCAATACTGTTTTGATTCCTATCTCTGTTTTGAGAGGCCTGAAATCTACTAGGCCTCTTCAGGCTCCAGTGGGCCCTCAGCCCCTGCACTGAGATACTGCCCTGATCAGTCTCAGTTCCATATGAGTCCTCAAGTCATTCCTCCTCGTTTGTCAAATCGTCTCTATGAGATAAGCATCTGCCTATTGTTTTACCCACTAACTTATAGTGAGATGATTCACTGGCTCAGAATTGCTGTGTGGGGAGCTTATGAATAGTGGAGCTTGCCATGGACTTTGATCTCTCTTCCAGGGGCCAGTGGGATGACTTCAGGGTTTGGTTCTTTGCCGGGAGTGATGTGTGTTTTGTTCGACTTGTTTACCTCATGGTTAGACCCAAGTGCCTCCACAGAGAGGGGAAGTACAAGTTGGTCTGCTTCACTTCAGGGCGCTGATCTCACGCCACACCGACTCAAGTGATTCCGGAGTAGGTCTCTCCTTTTGTTTCGTATCGGGATTCTTAAAAACCTGTGCTGCCCCCCTCACCTGCTGTTACTCAGACTGGGTCATCCTCCGCCCCTCTTCCAACTTGGTTTTTGCAGATTTGCAAAGTTTCCTAGGTGCCCAGCTGGGCTAGGGCTCGGCCCTCCTGCCCCGATACTCTTGTAAGCTGACGCAGCACAGTGACCATCCCCCTGCAGATGTGCTGGCCTCCAGACTGAATACCAGGTTGAGTCTCACCCTCATCCCGTTTAGGCTGGTCTCTGGGGAACAAGTAGATCCACGCGTGGGGTGACGCATTTTGTCTTAGGGAGAGAAGCTTAGTTTGTCTTTGAGTTGATTAGTGACTAGAGTGTTCTCTGGAGAAGGCCTCGGGGCCTTTCTGGCTAGCTGTCACTCCCTTGTGTGTGTGGAGTCGCAACTGAGGGGCTCTCAGGTTGGTTGTTTGGAGTAATGGGTCTTTATGAATGGCCGTGCCCAGAAAACGAATGAGGGATAGTTCCAGGCAGTCTGGGTCCAATTTAGTGTCAGTCACAGAGCTCAGTGATCACAGATGTTGCCCTGGGCCTCCGGGTGGTTTCAGGTTGCCTCACTTTTTTTTTTCTTAGCCTCTCTGTTTTTACTGCTTATTTTTTCTTGCAAAAGAAGTACATGTTTATTTTAGAAACTTTAGAAAATCACCTCCTGCCACCACTGAGGGAAAACCAGTCTTACCATTCAGGTACATAGCTGCAGGGGTCTGTGAGCTTCCTGTAATCCATGTCTAATTGTGTGTACACCGAGGGACGTGTTTCTAGGGCGAGGTCTGTAACTTTCATTAGATTCACAAAGTTAACCTTAGGTTCTTTCTAATCTGTACTGCTTCTTTCCTTGACTAGAGCTGAGTAGAACTAATTGCAGTAGCCAAGCTGCTGTAAAATATGGTTTTAGCATTTGGGGAGACAATTTGCAGCCTAGCTATAGGTGTGTGCACTCAAATTTTCTGTTATGGGAGTTAGCAGTCAGAAGGGTATCACGACCAATATTTTGCTCCCTAACGTTTATGGAGCATCTGCACTGTGCCAATTCCTGTGCCAAAAGCCACGGCTTCTCTCTTTCCAAAGAAACTGGGCGACCATGGGAGAATCTCCAAGAACCTTCTGTTTGATTTTATTTGCCAAATGTGGGTTATGAGCTTGGTTCTCCCTTAGGATATTGTTGAAGTTGTCTTTCTGCATCCTGGTTAAATAAGAGGACATAAGTACAGCCTGACATGCATGCAATGAAATTGTTTTGCCCTCGGGTTCTTTTCTGACTGCCTCTCTCCTAAATGGGCGAAGAGCTGAGGGCGTCCCTCCCAGGATGGCTCTGCAGTCCTCTCTTTGAAATATTGCCCCGACCCCAGCCCCATACCTGCAGGCCCCTCATTCCTGTCACTCTTCCCTCTCCAGTGCGGATAACAAAATGCATCTCTGCAGGGAGGAGAGACAGCTGCCTTTGTACAGGTTTAACACAAGGCTCTCAAGATGCTCTCAGAGTGAATTGATAACATTATTATCCATTGTGGGGCCCCTGGGTGCTGCATCTTAGATTCAGACTGGTCAAGGTCAGGAACCACATTTGTCTGCTTTCTCTTCATGAAAGAACATGTACAGTGGGTACTTTTGAAGGTCTTTTTATGGCCTTTGTCCACCTCCAACCCCTCAGCTCTTAGGCCATGATTGCTAGCCACAGTAGGGCAAGATCTTGCCAAGTACCTTGGATGGAGCCAAGATAAATCTTGGCTCAGAAAGGCAGAAACAGTGTGAAGACCCTTAATCTCAGAGGTGATTGATACAGGCATCTGGATTTGCCCCCACCCAGCCTGCAGGAAAAGTGAGAGTGCAAGTTGCTCAGTCAGGTCTGACTCTTTGTGACCCCATGGACTATACAGTCCATGGAATTCTCCAGGCCAGAATGCTAGAGTGGGTAGCGTTTCCCTTCTCTAGGGGATCTTTCCAACCCAGGGATCGAACCCAGGTCTCCCGCATTGCAGGCAGATTCTTTACCAGCTGAACCACCAGGGAAGCCCAAGAATACTGGAATGGGTAGCCTAACCCTTCTCCAGCAGATCTTCCCAGCCCAGGAATCAAATTGGGGTCTCCTGCTTTGCAGGAGCCCTTACGTTATGGGCTTCCCCAGTGTCTCAGCAGTGAAGAATCTGCCAGCAGTGCAGGAGCCACAGGAGACATGGGTTCAGTCCCTGCGTCGAGAAGATCCCCTGGAGGAGAAATGGCAGCCCACTCCAGTATTCTTGCCTGGAGAATCCCCATGGACAGAGGAACCTGGTGGGCAACAGTCCACAGGGTCGCAAAGAGTTGGACACGACTGAAGCGCCTGAACACTGCTCTGCACAGCCTACTGGGCACAGAGCCGGGCCCTGGGCAGCAAACCCTGCACCCCCCGAGTGGAGGCCATGGGAGGTGCAGACAGAGCGCTTCATCTTCCTTCGTGTGTAAGGTTTGAGCTGTTGTTTAAAACTCCCTGTTCCTTATTAAATGGCTGACCTAATTATTCCCCTTTATCTCTGTAGTGGTGGAGATCCAAGAAGGGAAGACAACTATAGTAAGTATTGTCGAGCTGGCCACTTCCAACCTCTGTACCACTTGGAGCTGCCTGCTCCTCTAAGAGAACGTAGGAGCCCCAGCTGGACTGGCTTCAGGATCTGCTCCCTCTGTGACCATAAATCCCGCATCTGCTATTTTCAACCCGTGTGCGGGAGTGTGGTTAATCAGGAACAGTCACTGTGTTGGACCGAGGCATCTGTTACTTGATTAGAGTGGCCTTTTGTATGACACGGGCTCAGAAGTATTTGCTGCTGTGTTTTTTGGCGGGCGATAAGTCAGTTTTCCAAAGGGGAAACTAAGGCAATGGCAAGGCTAGAAAGAAAGAGTAAGTTGACCCCGGGCCAAGAGCCTGGATCTGTCTCTTTCTTTCTGTCTAGAATGGCTAAGCTACTCCTTCAGTGAGGCTGTGAGGAGGTGACACTTTCTGGGCCCTGGGCTCATAGCTGGCGCCTTGGCTCATCTGGTGGTGAGAAAGCTAGACGCTTTTTCACTCCCTCTCCTCCTCCCCCAACCCCCACCCTCACTGGGCCCATCTCACCTCCCTTCCTCAGGGAGTCATGGGGCCTAGATTATCCTATAATCCCTAAAAGACAACGTTGTTTTCACATGGCCTTCTGTGCCTCCCAAGAAATCCTCAACTACTCCACAGAGTTCCCAGAAGCCTCTGTGGCTTCCATGTCAACCAGGGATTTAACCCTTTGGCAGCTAGCCATGCATGGCCCTCCCCAAGGCCTTCTTATCCCCAGGACAAACCCTTAGGGTTCCCTCTTTGGGTCTTTCTCAGAAGGCTCTCCCTCAATCTTTGTACTTGAGGTTAAGACCTCAAGGCAGTTCTTTCTAGGGACTCCCATCTCTTTAAGAATGGTTCCCTTATCCCAAACTGAAACAAGCGTTCACCCTGTAAACTCCATGCTGGTGGAGAGAAACTCATCGGGTTTCTCTGTGTGCAGAGTGTTTTTCCTGTGGGGCATGAATTTACTATTTGTGGAAGGAACTTAGAGGCATGTGGTCCCATGAGAGCCCTTGGGGAGGGAGCCTAGCCATGCCTGGAGAGGCAGTGCCATGGCTGACTTTGGGTATTACTCATTGTCCAGAGTCTCACTTCTTCATCAGTAAAATAAGATCATGAATCTGCCTTCACTAGGCTGTGGAGTTAAATGAGATGGTCCATGTGGACCATTATCAGCACAGAGCCAGGCCTAAAGTGGGGAGTATGTAAATGTTAGCTCTCCCCGCCCAGGCCCACTTTGATGCCCTCCCAAGACCTTCCATGCAGCTGCCCATTTTCCCGAGCTCTTGGCTCCATTTCTGGCATCACTAGGGTGGCATTGCCGGAAAGGCAGTAACAGCACCCTGCACAGCCAGCTCCTTTGCCTTTTGCCACTTCTCCCCTGGGTACAGCCTACTGGGCACAGAGCCGGGCCCTGGGCAGCAAACCCTGCACCCCCCGAGTGGAGGCCATGGGAGGTGCAGACAGAGCGCTTCATCTTCCTTCGTGTGTAAGGTTTGAGCTGTTGTTTAAAACTCCCTGTTCCTTATTAAATGGCTGACCTAATTATTCCCCTTTATCTCTGTAGTGGTGGAGATCCAAGAAGGGAAGACAACTATAGTAAGTATTGTCGAGCTGGCCACTTCCAACCTCTGTACCACTTGGAGCTGCCTGCTCCTCTAAGAGAACGTAGGAGCCCCAGCTGGACTGGCTTCAGGATCTGCTCCCTCTGTGACCATAAATCCCGCATCTGCTATTTTCAACCCGTGTGCGGGAGTGTGGTTAATCAGGAACAGTCACTGTGTTGGACCGAGGCATCTGTTACTTGATTAGAGTGGCCTTTTGTATGACACGGGCTCAGAAGTATTTGCTGCTGTGTTTTTTGGCGGGCGATAAGTCAGTTTTCCAAAGGGGAAACTAAGGCAATGGCAAGGCTAGAAAGAAAGAGTAAGTTGACCCCGGGCCAAGAGCCTGGATCTGTCTCTTTCTTTCTGTCTAGAATGGCTAAGCTACTCCTTCAGTGAGGCTGTGAGGAGGTGACACTTTCTGGGCCCTGGGCTCATAGCTGGCGCCTTGGCTCATCTGGTGGTGAGAAAGCTAGACGCTTTTTCACTCCCTCTCCTCCTCCCCCAACCCCCACCCTCACTGGGCCCATCTCACCTCCCTTCCTCAGGGAGTCATGGGGCCTAGATTATCCTATAATCCCTAAAAGACAACGTTGTTTTCACATGGCCTTCTGTGCCTCCCAAGAAATCCTCAACCACTCCACAGAGTTCCCAGAAGCCTCTGTGGCCTCCATGTCAACCAGGGATTTAACCCTTTGGCAGCTAGCCATGCATGGCCCTCCCCAAGGCCTTCTTATCCCCAGGACAAACCCTTAGGGTTCCCTCTTTGGGTCTTTCTCAGAAGGCTCTCCCTCAATCTTTGTACTTGAGGTTAAGACCTCAAGGCAGTTCTTTCTAGGGACTCCCATCTCTTTAAGATGGTTCCCTTATCCCAAACTGAAACAAGCGTTCACCCTGTAAACTCCATGCTGGTGGAGAGAAACTCATCGGGTTTCTCTGTGTGCAGAGTGTTTTTCCTGTGGGGCATGAATTTACTATTTGTGGAAGGAACTTAGAGGCATGTGGTCCCATGAGAGCCCTTGGGGAGGGAGCCTAGCCATGCCTGGAGAGGCAGTGCCATGGCTGACTTTGGGTATTACTCATTGTCCAGAGTCTCACTTCTTCATCAGTAAAATAAGATCATGAATCTGCCTTCACTAGGCTGTGGAGTTAAATGAGATGGTCCATGTGGACCATTATCAGCACAGAGCCAGGCCTAAAGTGGGGAGTATGTAAATGTTAGCTCTCCCCGCCCAGGCCCACTTTGATGCCCTCCCAAGACCTTCCATGCACCTGCCCATTTTCCCGAGCTCTTGGCTCCATTTCTGGCATCACTAGGGTGGCATTGCCGGAAAGGCAGTAACAGCACCCTGCACAGCCAGCTCCTTTGCCTTTTGCCACTTCTCCCCTGGGAGAGTTGCTTTCCTCCCAGAGCTTCTCAGATTTGGCCCAGCCTCACTCTCATAATCCGTGGCCTCAGTCAGCAAGGCTGTCTAACCTCCCCCTCCTGCAATTGGAGCTGACGCCCAGGTCACTGTTTTATTGCACTTAGTCTCTCCAAGGCTGTGTCACAGGACACAGCAGCCATGGCGGAGGTCACTTCACATGTGGCCCAAGTGGGGTGTGAAAGGTGGCATCCAGGGTGCTGAGAGGAAGCAGCCAGGGGACTGTGTCCCCCACTCTGTGGGGGGAGGAGGGGCGTGCACACAGTTGTCTGCTCGTGTAGGCCTAGACCAGGCTTCTTAGCCCAGCACTATTGGTGTTTTAGACGGGCTCGTTCTCTGCTCTGGGGGCCTGTCCTGTCTGTCATAGGATGCTTATTAGCAGCTTCCCTGCTAGGGCCTTCTGTTAGGTCTGTACCATTTCTGTCCTTTATCGAGCCCATCTTTGCATGAAATGTTCCCTTGGTATCTCTAATTTTCTTGAAGAGATCTCTAGTCTTTCCCATTCTGTTTTTTTCCTCTATTTCTTTGCATTGATCGCTGAAGAAGGCTTTCTTATCTCTTCTTGCTATTCTTTTTCTGTGTATTCTTGCCACCTCTTCTTAATATCTTCTGCTTCTGTTAGGTCCATAGCATTTCTGTCCTTTATCGAGTCCATCTTTGCATGAAATGTTCCCTTGGTATCTCTAATTTTCTTGAAGAGCTCTCTGGTTTTCCCATTCTGTTCTTTTCCTCTATTTCTTTGCATTGATCGCTGAAGAAGGCTTTCTTATCTCTTCTTGCTATTCTTTGGAACTCTGCATTCAGATGCTTATATCTTTCCTTTTCTCCTTTGCTTTTCGCCTCTCTTCTTTTCACAGCTATTTGTAAGGCCTCCCCAGACAGCATCTAATGAGCTTCCCTGGTAGCTCCATTGGCAAAGACAGACCTGTGCTAGATCCCAGGGTCAGGAAGATCCCCTGGAGAAGGAAATGGCAACCCACTCCAGTAGTTTTGCCTGGAAAGTTCTAGGAGCAGAGGAGTTTGGCAGGCTACAGTCCATGGTCGCAAGAGTCAAACATGACTTAGCAATTGGTTTCCTTTCCTTTCTGTCTAATCCACTCAAGGTCTGAAGAGAACAAAGAGAGCAGGAAGAATTTTCTCTCACTCTGCCTGATGGCCCTTGAGCTAGGGCATTGATCTTCTTTAGCCTCTTTTATAAAAAAATTAATTAATCTACTTTTGGCTGTGCTGGGTCTCTGTTGATACATAGGGTCTTTCTCTAGTTGCAGTGAGCAGGGGCTACTCTCTAGTTGCAGTGTATAGGCCTCTCATTCTGGTGGCTTCTCTTGTTGCGGAGCACGGACTCTAGAGCAAGTCGCCTTCAGTAGTTGAGCTCGCAGGCCCTAAAGTACAGGCTCAGCAATTGTGGCACATGGGCCTAGTTGCCCCAAGACATGTGGAATCTTCCCCTGTGACCCCTGCATTGGCTGGCAGATTCTTAACAGATCTCTCACCTAATCTGCACATACCTTGGGTTTCCCAGCCTCCAGAACGGTGAGAAATAAAATTTTTGTTGTTTTTAATCCTCCTAGTCTAGGATAGTTTGTTATGGCAGCCTAAATGGGCTAAGATATATATGTCCTAGTATATATATAATAAGTATATAGTGCAGGAGTTAGGGGCCTAGACCATTTCCTCAGTCAAAAATTCAGATATAACTTTACAGTGAGTGCTCTGTATCTGTGGTTCTGTGTCTATGGATTCAACCAACCATGAGTGCTAGATCGTGTAGTACTGTGATACATATTTAGCGAAAGAAATTCAGATATAAATGGACTTGTGCAATTCAAATTCAAGGATCAACTGTATATATACCTGAGTTTATTTCTCTGGAGAACCCTGTCTAATACAGGCTCTTACTGTGCATCATATTTTGTTTTAAGTTCTGGGGATTCAGCACTAAATAAACTAGGCAATAAGTCACGGAGCTTACATTCTACTGGGGAAAACAAACAAATGAAAAAATCCACAAGACAAATGCATGAAAAAATGTTAGAGAAAAGTTAAGGGGAAACAACAAAAGCAGGGGAAAGGAGAGGCTGACATTTTAGATCATGAAGTCCAGATAGGTCTCATTGCCAGGGTGACATTCGAGAAGACATTTAGGTATTTGTGACTTTTGAGAGAGTTGACATATGTCCCCTGGAATATGGGGTGCTCGTGAACTTAGAGATTGGCCAGCTTCCTAAATGTTCTCACTTGGAAACAGGGAGGCCCTGATGAAGCAGTCTCTGCCAGGTGAGCAGTGACCACACTGTCCTGTGCCTCAAGAAGAAAGGGGTAGACCCTTTTCCTCACCTTGTTTCTCAGCCTGAGGGCATGAGCAGGAACCTCAAGGGACCCTCAGTCATTTTTATGAAAGAGCACAGGGTAGAGTAGAAAGTGATGTCAAGAGGCTGCCTAGTCCAGCAAGGAGATGTTTCACCTTGTAGAGGGACTGCAGCCTGGGGCTGGCAGAGGCCGAGGGGACACAAGACTGCCACTGCCTGAAGGGGTCTTCAGTGGAAAACGTTCTAGATGATGTTATGTAACACTCCAAAAGCACCACATGCACCGTCTCAGGAGAGCCCACCAGCTTTTTTGGGATCATCAGCTGAGGGAGTCCTCCTAGGAGGCCAGTCATAGGAGAAGGTCGGAGGGCAGAGCCTCATCTTCTCATGGAAAGAGTTCAGGGTGGGGAGGGAAAGAATCCTGGAACATGGATTTCCAACTCTCTGAGAGGGTGAGTCTAACTTCCTGATGATCTTCTGTTTGGAGGTATGTAACAAGTTATTTAAGGTAGTTTAAGAGAAAGAGGAGAATTTATGATGCTTCTCAGATGGTAAAGTGTCTGTACACAATGCGGGAGACCTGGGTTCGATCCCTGGGTCGGGAAGATCCGCTGGAGAAGGAAATGGCAATCCACTCCAGTACTATTGCTTGGAAAATCTTATGGACAGAGGAGCCTAGTAAGCTGCAGTCCATGGGGTCGCAAAGAGTTGGACACAACTGAGCGACTTCACTTACTCATTTACTTATATTGGCTTAATCATAGACCAGGAAGCAGATGTAGGAGGGCTTCAGGAAGGATGGGAGCCTGGAACAGGAACCTCTCTCTCATCACTGATTCTCTTGTCCATTCTCTTCTCTCTCTCCATCACTCTATCTCCCTTCCTCCCTTCATCCCTTTCTCTCCCTGCAGACTGATTTTCTCTGCTTCTCCTACCCACCACTGCACTATGATCCCGCAAATCTCCTTAGTTTGCATGAGAGAGCCTCCAGCTTCCTGTAAACAATTGGCATGTTCTCTCTCCCAGTACAAGATTCTAGGGAGAAAGTAAGTGATTAGATCAGCACAGGCAGAAATTTAGCTTGGGTTCAGCCAGCTATAGCCAGATGTAGGGAATGTGCTATATGATTATTCCTACAGCCTTCCTATAGATGCAGACCAGAAGACAAGAATGTGCATGCAAGTTTATTTGGGATATGATCCCAGGAAGCACCTGCAGGGGAGCAGCAAAGTGACATAGGGAAAGGAAGGAAGCCATAGATATGTTATTAATAGCAAAGGGTGGGCAACTGCTTCAGTTCCACAAAGACCTCTGGGAGAGCGTGACGAGCACACCTCAGAGCTGTCCAACTTGAGGGGTGAGAGAGCTGGGGTACTTATCCACCAGCTCTTATCAGTCACTGTTTGAGGGCTGTTCCCAGAGGTATTAATTCCCTGCCCTCCGTGGAGTTAGCTCAAGTGGAAAACCCAAGCACTTGCATCAACAAGCATTTGATATGAATGATGAGAGCTGTATGGTCAAGGTGTAAATAGCACCTGCTATAGATAACATTCAGGAATGGGAAGAGAGTCTCAAAAGAGCATGGTTAAAAACGTGATTGGAGAAAATAAAAAATTCAATACCTCTCTGCCTTAGATTTCCTAATGAATTGACAGTATACATGAATTAAAATGTGAAGAACTTACTAGCCTGAGAGCAGTCACGTGTGTAGTAGAAATGGACACAGACAGGCAGAGAATCTGTCCTGTACTATGAGTGATTTGAGGTGAGAAGGAGGGAATGAATTTTTGTTTTAAACATACTACATTTGCTAGAAGCCATTAAAATGTGAAAACAGGTGATAGACGAGCAATGAATGATTGTTTTCTTTCCTTTACATCGTTATAATGATGTTTGTATAGTAATTAGACTTGAGAGTAAAACAATGCTCCTAAAATGCTTTCTTGTTTTTAACTTTAAAAAAAAATACCCTCCATCTTTATCTTTAGAGGCTGAAAGTCATATTTTTTAATGGCCTCCAGAGCTCAGTTAGCACAAAGTCTTCTTTGAAAGTAATGGAAACTTTATGCTCAGTCTCTTTAGTGACTGGAGCAAGACAGCAAATGAGACCCAAGAGAATTTAGGGCTCAGGGTTTCAAATGACATCGAGAATTAAGTGATCATATGGAGAGAGGAAGGGTTGCACCCAAGGGGCCTTGGTTACTCATTTATATCACAAGTGCAACCAGAGACGTCTGGAGGTAGAGGGTCCTGGTGGGAACAGAAACATCTCCCCAACAAATGGTGCTGCATGTACTCCTCTGGGTATCCTCCCTACTTCTTGAAATAAGAGGTGAATTCTACCAACAGCTTGGAAGTGTCCTCTCTGCATTTTCCCAGCCCAGATTGTTAAGAACACAGAGTTTTCTTTGGTATATGATAATTCCCCTACAGTCTTGAAAATGTCTTGAAACAGTTCACCAGACATAAAAAATAGTTACATCAAAATCTTTTTAAAATTGCCCTTTAGGGACTTACCTAGTGGTCCAGTGGCTAAGACTCCATGTTCCCAATGCAGGGGGCCTGGGTTTGATCCCTGGTTGGGGAACTAGATCCCACATGCTGCAACTAAAGATCCTGTGTGTTGCAACTAAGACCCGGTGCAGACTAAATAAGTTAATAAATATATTTTTTAATGGTCCTTAAAAAATAGTGTAACTATTATGTGTTCTCCTATTTAAAATATTAATGGGAAATACTAAAACATTAGCAATTTTTGTTTGTTCCTGAGGGATAAAATTATATTTGATTTTTACTTTTAACTTTTATCTGTAGTATCTATATTTTCTACAATAAACATGTATCATATGTTTATGTATATTTTTTCTAAAGATGGAGAGTAAGAAAGACTCAACTTCAAAAATCAAAAAGAACTTGTCTTTATAAATATTGAATACTGCTTGAGTCACAAGTCACCAAAAATATATTTGAAAGACAAAGGATAGACTGAGAGAAAATTAATATACATATATATGATTCAAATAAAAAACAAAAAGTAATCTGATAAAAATCAGACAAAAGATAAAAGAAATTTATGGAGGTTGAAATTAAAATTTCCGATAAATAAAAAAGTCTCAACTTCACTGAAAACCAAGGAAATAGAAGTTATAACCAGTAAGAAATATAATTTTTGCCTACCAGCTTAAGAAACATTTAAAAAATTGGTAATATCTAGAGTCTGTAAGGGCTTCCCTGGTGGCTCAGAGGTTAAAGCATCTGCCCCCAATGAGGGAGACCCGGGTTCGATACCTGGGTGGGGAAGATCCCCTGGAGAAGGAAATGGCAATCCACTCCAGTATTCTTGCCTGGAGAATCCCATGGATGGAGAAGCCTAATAGGTTACAGTCCATGGGGTCAAAAAGAGTTGGACACGACTGAGCGACATCACCCACCCAGAGTCTGTAAGAATGTGAATTCTCTAAGAAAATTTAAAAGTCTAATAGTATCCAGTGTCTACGAGGATATGGACTATTGAAAATTATTTTCCCAAAGAGAACCTAGTGTTACACGTCAACACTTTAAGTTTGCATACCCTGCATTCCAGTTTTAGGTACCTAGCCCAGAGAAATAGTTACCCACATTCACAAGAGAGTAGGTACAAGAAATAGCGTGAGCCATAAACACTGGGAACAATGTAAATGTCCAGCACAAGAGAATGGCTATGTAAACTATGATTCATCCATACTGTTGAAAACCATGCTATAACTAAAAAAAGTAGGAAGACTTATACATAGTGACATAACAAGATCTTAAGGATAAGGGCAACATGGTGCAGCAGTAACCAATGAAGGCTTTAATACCAGCTGGCCTGGATTCAAATCATAGTGTTGGCCCTTCCTGCCTGTCTGTACTCTAAGTATTCCAGTCTTCCCCTCTCCCATTTGTAAAATGGGAAGAGTAATAGTATTTGCTTCCTATGCTGTGCTTAGCCACTCAGTCATCTCCAATTCTGTGAGCCCGTGGGCTGTAGCCCGCCAGGCTCCTCTGTCCATGGAGATTCTCCAGGCAAGAATACTAGAGTGGGTTGCCATGCCCTCCTCTAGGGGATCTTCTCAACCCAGGGATTGAACTCAGGTATCCTGCATTGCAGGCGAATTCTTTACCATCTGAGTCACCAGGGAAGCCCTAGGGCTTTTCTTTTCTTTTTTCTCCTTTTTTTGAGAATTAAGCAGATCAATGCATGTAAAGAATTTTGAATTATGCCTGTCTCATAAAAATGCATCAATACTCTTAGCTGTCATATGTTATTAGCTGAGAAAAGCAAGTGGTAGAAGACCCAGAATGATATTATCAACTTAAAAAGCACAATGTGAGAGTTGCAAGTTAAGTTTTATTTCGGGAAAAATGAAGATTGCAGCCTGGGAGATAGCACTTCAAATAACTCAGAGAAGCTGCTCCAAAGAGGCTGTGGGGGAAGGTCAGTATGTGTGATTTTGGTGAAAGGGGAGCTCAATGCAATCAAACACTTAAAAAGTTTCTGCTAGTCATGAGGCACTTCTGTCACCATGAAGGGATTTAGTGCTTTTGCAGATGTGAGGAGATGCAAGGATAGGGAGCATGAAATCTAACTATCTAAAGACCTATTCCACCAGTTTTCCTGGAGAATAAAGTGCCTCATTCTCCACCTGGAACTCCCTTCAGGGTGTGTCAAAGGTCAACAGAATAGATTCAATCTCCACAGAGGCAGGTGGCAAATGCCGTTGCATCTGAGTGCACTAAGTTGCTTCAGTCGTGTCCAACTCTTTGCAGCCCTGTGGACTGTAGCCTGCCATGTAGCCCCCCAGGCTCCTCTCCATGGGATTCTCCTCCAGGGAACCTTCCCACCCAGGGATCGAATCTGCGGCTCCTAAGTCTTCTGCATTGCAGGCAGATTCCACTAGCGCCACCTGGGAAGCCCTGGCACTTGCCCTTGGCAAGCACCAATTTGTAGCTGACAATGTGATTAATGTGAAGACGCTCAGTCGTGTCAGATTCTTTGCAACTCCATGGACTGTAGCCTACCAGGCTCCTTTGTCCATGGGATTTTCCATGCAATAGTACGGGAGTGGATTGCCATTTCCTTCTCCAGGGGATTGTCCCAACTCAGGAATCTAACCTGGATCTCCCACATTGCAGGCAGACACTTTACCATCTGTGCCACCAGGGAAGCTGACGTTTATACTTACATAGCACAGCTTCTTATATAGATAACAGTTTGGAGAAACACACCACATTAAATAGCAATGTTTATTTTTAGAAAAAGAAGGGGCTCGGGTGTGGCTGAGACAGCCAAGGGCCTTTTTCTGTCAACTCTGCACTTTGTATTATTTTTTCACAACAATAAATGTAACTTGTGAAAATACCACAAAAATCAATTAAAATATCTTAAAATCTTAAAGCCACAGCCTTGCACATGAACACACACACGCAGCTGTACCTAAAACAAGGCAATAAAGGCTTTGACTCTAAGCTCTAAGATAACAGACTTACAAATGTTTTGCTCAAAGAAGTCAAGCAATTGTGCAATTTTCAGTACTGTTTTGTGTCTATTAGGGCTTTATAAGTAACTTCCTTAGCAATATGAAAACAAATGTGCTGAGGCCTTGGTTAACAATACCCTGTAGAAATAGGAAGATTCAAGTGATCTGTTCTGTTAACAACCATGATGCCCTCTAGACTTGGCTGGGAGCCAATTTTGCGTAACTTTCATCAGGTATTATTACCAGACACAGGTTTGTACACCTACGACACAGTGAAGTCAAACAAGCCAAAACATCAGAGTTTGGAGCAGAGCAAGGTTTTTTGCAGCGCCAAGCTAGGAGAACAACGGCTCATGCTCAAAATCCCTGGACACCTCAAAGGTTTGGGGATACATTTTTAAGGCAAAATTGGGGATGAACAGAGTGTGTGACTTTCTTCTGATTGATTGGAAGTGAGCTAACATGCTGGTGCTCCACGAATCTTGTGCTCAGCCTGAAGTTATCATCCCTTACCTGGGTAGGGCCTTAGTTCCTGCAGAAGAACTCAAAAATATTGTCATGTATATTTGTTGAGGAGGAAGCAGGACCCTGCTTTATCTGTGAAGTATTGTTTCTTGACTGCTCCTCCTTGTTTCCATATTCCTTCCCTTCCCTGGCGGCTCAGACGGTAAAGCGTCTGCCTGCAGTGAGGGAGAAGCGGGTTCAATTCCTGGGTCGGGAAGATTCCCTGGAGAAGGAAATGGCAATCCACTCCAGCACTCTTGCCTGGGAAATTCCATGGACGGAGGAGCCTGGAAGGCTGCAATCCATGGGGTCGCTGAGGGTTGGACACGACTGAGCAACTTCACTTCACTTCCCTGATAAATGGCTATTTGAATCTGCCTTTTGCAAGAATACTGGAGTGGATTGCCATTTCCTTCTCCAGAGGATCATCTCGACCCAGGGATCGAACCCGGGTCTCCTGCATCAAAGGCAGGCGCTTTAACCTCTAAGCCACCAGGGAAGCCCCCTTTGGAACTCAGGGAAGGTCAAAGAGACTGAAAGAAGACTATCTCCTAGTCCTAGAAACCAGGGATATGGAAAGGCTCTGTTGCTGAGAGGACCCCACAGTGTCCTGTTCCATTTCAGTATCTTAAATTTGCACCTCTGCACTTTCTCACAACTTCCAGACAAAAAAGGTGGAGTGGCCTCATCCAGTGGTGCAGAATTTATCTTGTGTTTTTGGAAGAAATGCTGGTGACGAGAGGGTCCAGGATGAAAGAGAACTTTCCATCAGATGCACTGTGCCCTGGGACTCATGTGACACTCTTGTGTCATCCTGAATGATGAAGCACTTCACTCTCTAAAGCTTATTAGTAAAATAAAATGTTTTTAGAAGTCTTTCTAAAATACTGAATTAAATATTTTTACACAATAGTTTCTGATGTGATTTCTTAAAATTTATTTATCTTTTTAAAGTGCAAATACGGCTGAGATAGGAGAAAAGGGGGCAGAGCACAACATCAAAAGGATGACACAGCCTTTGACAAATACAGGATACAGTGGAAACTGGTTAGAGCAGATTAGGCCCAAGATGGCAGAAGATTAGACTTCCAGTAGACCTTGAACCTCATTCTATGCTCATTATAATCTATTAGCTAAATGACACACTCACCTGTGCCATGACAGTTCTGAGGCCAATCATAAAAGGCCAAAACGTGGCTCAATTCCTAGAAATCCATGCCCCACCCAAATAGTTGAAATAGTCATCACACTCATTAGTATATGCAATTACTCAGCCCATAAAAAGTAATCATGCCATACTTGGGGGCCACTGTCACATTTTGAGATGGACTGCATTCTGTCTATGGAATATGCCTGTCATTAATTTAGTTACTTATTTTACTCTGGCAGGTCTTAGTTGCAGCACACAGAATCTTCCATCTTCATTTTGGCATGAAAAGTCTTAGGAGTGCACTGGGAGCGTGGAGTCTTATTCACAGGATCGGCAGTCCCTCACCATTATATTTTTGATATTTTTCCTGAAAAAAAAATAATGGAGCTCTAATTCAAACATTGATTTTAGTTGCCCTGCAGTAGTCTATCACTTCACTATCACAAGTAATTTTATAGTGAAGAGGTTTATAAACGCATTGCTGTTGTTCAGTTGCTAAGTTCTGTTTGACTCTTTGCAACCCCATGGACCTCAGCATGCTAGTACTGAAAGCATCCCTGTCCTTCACTATCTCTTGGAGTTTGCTCAAACTCTCGTCCATTGAGTCGATGATGCCATCCAACCATCTCATCCTCAGTCACCGCCTTCTCATCCTACCCTGAATATTTCCCAGCATTAGGGTCTTTTACAGTGAGTCAGCTATTTGCATCAGGTGGCCAAAGAATTGGAGCTTCAGTTTCAGCATCAGTCCTTTCAGTGAATATTCAGTGTTGATTTCCTATAGAATTGACTGGTTTGATCTCCTTGCTGTCCGAGGGACTCTCAAGAGTCTTCTCGAGCACTGTTAGGGGAAGCACACTGACTGAAACCACCTACCCTGGCCAGGCACCATAGCAACCATTTGCATGAGTTGTTTTATGACAGGAAGTCTTGATAAGGAAAAAGGAACTAATAACCACCAACCCGAAGAGTTCAGGAAAAGTCAAAAGGTGACACCATGTGTCCAACCACCTCCCAGAGTCCTTCTCACTGGCATCCATTTTGGTTGAACAAGGCATGCACCACCAGGAAGGACTCTGAGTCAGAATGATTGGCTAAAGACAGCCCGGAAACGAATCCCATCACCATAAAACCTGAGTCTGGGAGCCGTGTGGCAGAGCAGTTCTCCTAGGTTCTGTTACCCTACTGCTCTCTCTTCAGGCACACTTGCCCAATAAAATCTCTTGCTTTGTCAGAATACGTGTCTCCTTGGACAATTCATTTCTAAGTGTTAGACAAGAGCCCATTTTCAGGCCCTGGAAGGGGTCTCCATTCCTGCAACAGCACTAGAATTTGAAGGCATCAGTTCTTCGGAGCTCAGCCTTCTTTAGGGTCCAACTCTCACATCTGTACATGACTGCTGGAAAAAACGTAGCTTTGACTATATGGACATTTGTTGGCAAAGTGATGTCTCTTCTTAGCACCAGCAGGTTTGTCATAGCTTTTCTTCCAAGGAGCAAGTGTCTTTTAATTTCATGGCTACAGTCCCCATCTACAGTGATTTTAGAGTCCAAGAAAATAGTCTGTCATTGTTTCCATTGTTTCTCATCTTTTTGCCATGAAGTGATGGGATGATCTTAGGATGCCATGATCTTCATTTTTTGAATGTTGGGTATCAAGCCAACTTTTTTCACTCTCCTCTTTCAACCCTCATCAAGAGGCTCTTTAGATCCTCTTTGCATTCTGCCATTAAAGTGGTATCATCTGCATATCTGAGGCTATTGATATTTCTCCTGGTAATCTTGTTTCTAGCCTGGGATTCATCCAGCCCAGCATTTTGCATGATGTACACTGTATAGATGTTAAATAAGCAGGGTAACAATATATAACCTTTTCTAATTTTGAGTCAGTCCATTGTACCATGTAAGGTTCTAACTTTCTTCACAGGAGACAAGTGAGGTGATTTCATATTCCCATTTGTTTAAGAATTTTCCGTAGTTTCTTGTTATCCACACAGCCAAAGGATTTAACATAGTCATTGAAGCAGGAGTTGATGTCTTTCTGGAATTTCCTTGCTTTTTCTATGACCCAACAGATGTTGACAATTTAACCTCTGGTTCTTCTACCTTTTCTAAATTCAGCTTGTACATCTGGAAGTTCTCAATTCATGTACTGTTGAAGGCTAGCTTAAAGAATTTTGAGCATTACCCTGATAGCATATGAAATGAGCACAGTACCGTTTGAACATTCTTTGGCATTGCCTTTCTTTGGGATTTGAATGAAAATTGACATTTTCCAGCCCTGTGGCCATTGCTGAGTTTTCCAAATTTGCTAGCATATTAAATGTAGCACTTTCACAGCATCATTTGAAATAGGATTTGAAATAACTCAGCTGGAATTCCATCACCTCCACCAGCTTTGATTGTAGTAATGCTTCCTAAGGCCCAGGATGGCTTCACACTCCGATGTCTGACTCTAGGTGAATGGCCACACTGTTGTAGTTATCCAGGTCATTAAGACCTTTTTTGTGTGTAGTTTTTCTGTATTCTTGCCACCTCTTCTTAATTTCTTCTGCTTCTCTTAGGTCCTTGCTGTTTCTGTCCTTTATTGTGCCCATCTTTGCATGAAATATACCCTTGGTATCTCGAACTTTCTTGAAGAGACCTGTAGTCTTCCCCATTCTATTGTTTCCCTCTAGTTCACGTGGCCTGACCCATATGTGCAAAAACCTTGCTTGGTCATACATATAACTGAGTAGGAAACTGTTGAGTTGGCATTATGCACACATTAATTTATTAAGTACTGCAAAATTGCTTCCTATTGCAATTATTCCAATTTTCACTCCCATTGGAAAAGTGTAACAGCCCTGTTGCTGATTTTCCACTCTCACCGCAGTTGATATTTTCAGACTTGAAAATTTTGCCAATCAAAGGCTCAGAAATCAGAGTTCATTGTTATTATAATTTGCATCTCCCTGCTGAAAAGCACTCTTTACATTCCTATACCTTATAATCTCCAGCAGTGACATTGAAGTCAGGACAAGACAGGTATCACAGAGGACACTACTGTTCACTCTCTGTTGATGAATTACAAAAAATAATATCTCTCATCCCCACTTTAGTGTCTATACCAATCAGAATTGGGTTTTGTCACTTTCAAAGAATTCTGACATGTTATTGAATGACATGAATTAACGTGTGGACTCCCACAAATAATTTCTTGGAGATGATGTGTTACCTGAAATCAGGTTTCCAAAGATGCTGACTTTAATGTCCTGTGATGGTGCTAGTTCAGGCTGTGGTTTTGGTAGTTAGGGATCAAAGTGCATGATTTCATTTCTTTCCTACTATACCTGTGCCAGAAGCTGTTGCCCACCAGCAGGCCCTCACTGACTCGTTTGGGGGCGGGGCCTGGGGCTTCCTCTGCTGCCAGGGCTCACGTGATAGTCCAGAGGGCTCAGGAACCGCCCACCCATTTGGGAGTGGCCCTTGGTGTCTGACTAACAGGTCAGTTCCCTCTCCCTGCAGTGGGACAGTCCAGGTTGTGTTCTGCCCAAGCTTCCAAAGGCCTCTCTGGCCGCCCACTTGATAAAGACCTGGGCAGGCTACCTTCTGTCCCACTGAGATTTCTTGGGATTGCCTCCCACATACACCACTACTAAATCTTGACTCAGAGTCAGCTTCTGGGAGTTTCCACTTTAAGACAAGATCTAGGTGTAGAGTTATTCCAAGAATTAGTGGCCCTAGCAGCCACTAAGTGACCTTTTGGCCACAGGTTAACAGGAAGGAGGTCAATCAGTCTAAAGGAGGATCTTTTTTAAGATTAAGTGTTAGACTGATTGGATAATTAAAAACTGTTTTTAAGAAATCCTCCTTTTTTCTCTCTGGCTAAAAAGATAAAACATGACCTTTATAACATTTTGAAAAGTATAGAAAATTAAGAGGAAAAAAATGTAAGTTACTCATAATTCTGCCACACAAGGATATTTTCTTTGTAAGCAGAGGGTAAATTGTGGCCCCTTAAAACTTAACATTTTCATCCCCCACCCCCAATTTTATCGAGATATAATTGACACTCAGCACTGTGTAAGTTTAAGATGCATAGCATAATTATTGACCTAAATGTACTGTGAAACGTTTACCACAAAAAGTTTAGTTATCCTCCATCATCTCATATAGATAAAAAAAAAGAATAAAATGAATTTTTCCCTTGTGATGAGAACTTTTAGAATTTATTCCTTTAACAACTTTCATATGCACCAAATAACATGTTAACTATGGTTGTCATTTTATATATATTACTTCTCTAGTATTTATTTATCTTATAACTGGAAATTTGTACTTTTTGACCACTTTCTTCCAATTACCCCACTCCCCATCCTCCACCTCCAGTAACCACAAATCTTATCTCTTTTTCTGTAAATTTGGGTTTTGTTTGTTTGTTAGATTCTACATAATTGAGAACATTCTGTGTTAAGAATCTGGCTGTGCAGAAGGATTATGATCCTAAGATTTCTGTAAGTGTTCTGTCGTTGTATATAAACGCAGCTCGATATGAACTGTTCGTACAGCATAAGGAGGAAATGACTCTTAGCCTCTTAAGTAACATAATAGGAAACTCTAAATGTAAACAAGGCTTTCTTTATCAAGGAACGGAAATTGGTTACCAACCAGTGCTTTCAAGTTCAAACCAGGAGTTTAGAAAAAAATAGGAAGGTTCAGAATGTAGTAGAGAAGATTAGGAAATGAAAATCTATAGCCTCAGCATGAAGTCTATTTAGTTTATTGCACAATTTTTCTCAAACAGCAAGGCAACAAATGGCTGGAGCAGGACAAATCTAGTTAGAAAGATTGGTTTCTGATCATAAGAAGACATGAAATGTTGGCCATCAAGTCAGGCAGAAGTGGGGGTCTAGTTATATTTTTAATACTAACAGAACACATTTTGCAAAGGTAACATACATACAGATGGATTGAGACCAGGTTGAAATCCCCTAAGAAGACAATCAAGAAGTAAAAAGAACAAAAAAGAAAATATTAAATCTGTGTGCTAACAGTCCTACAATAAAAACTTGGGTCCAAGCCCTTTCTTTAGGAGATGCTCATAGAAAGCCTAAATGAGGGTGGGAGAAAGAAAAGACAGGAAAATTTTTAAGTATGGCTTCCTGCTGTAGGCAATTGAGGCTAGGTTTCACTGGGGACTTAAACAGAAGAAATACAAAGCTTAGCCCAGCGCCAGTGTGGAATCCTAAGCACATAAAATGGTTGTTAGTTTAACCTGCTGAATTTTGGGGTGGTTTCTTTATGAAGAAATGAGTAACTGATACAGTGGGGAAGACTTGTGGTAGGCAGGATAGCCCCTAAAGATGTCCACGTACTAATACCTGGAACCTATAAATATGCTATATTACATAATGAAAGGGACTTTCCAGATGGAACCAATGCAGACTTTAGAGAGAGAGGCTATCCTGGATTATCTGGGCCCAATCTAATCACACAAACCATTACAAACAGAGAACTTTATCCAGCAGTAGTCAGAGAGACGTGGCAAAAGGAAAAGTCAGAGAGGTTTGAAGTACAAGAAAAACTTGACCTGCTTTTGCTAGAGGTGGCCACATGGAAAGCACAAGAAGTAATGCAAGAAGTCTTGAAGGAGCAAAGACTGGCCTTTGCCTGACACCAGAAAGGAAGCTGAGAACCCAGTCCTACAATCAAGAACCTGAATTCAGCCAACAGCCTAAATGGCCTTGAAAGGTGATCTGTCCCTAGACCCTCCAGAAGGAAATGAAGCCTTGCCATCACTTTGATTGTAGCTTTGTGAGACACTGAGCAGAGAACTCAATTGGGCCATGTTGTACCCAGACTTCTGACCTACAAAATTCAGTTTAGTTCAGTTCAGTTGCTCAGTCGTGTCCGACTCTTTTCGACCCCATGAATTGCAGCATGCCAGGCCTCCCTGTCCATCACCAACTCCCAGAGTTCACTCAGACTCACGTCCATCAAGTCAGTGATGCCATCCAACCATCTCATCCTCTGTTGTCCCCTTCTCCCCCTACCCCCAATCCCTCCCAGCATCAGAGTCTTTTCCAATGAGTCAACTCTTCTCATGAGGTGGCCAAAGTACTGGAGTTTCAGCTTTAGCATCAGTTCTACCAATGAACACCCAGGACTGATCTCCTTTATGATGGACTGGTTGGAACTCCTTGCAGTCCAAGGGACTATCAAGTCTTCTCCAACACCACCATATGTCATCTGCATATCTGAGGACCTATAGAATTGGGAGATTATAAATGGTGGTTGTTTTATTAATGCTGTGATGATTTGTCACAGCAGCAGTAGAAAACCTGCACCTGCTGTGCAAACTGATTACTGCAATGTGAGCAATGTGACCATCAAGGAGTGTGCCCCAAGCAATGGGCAGAGTCAGCCAACCATGGAGAAAAGCAGAGAAGAAGAAGTGGAGGAGGAGGAATTTGAGGTGGGCTTTGAAAGAGCACCATCTTAGGTCAGATTCCAACCCTGAGACAAGGATTTGAGAGAAAGTAAAGAAATATCAATAACCTCAGATATGCAGATGACACCACCCTTATGGCAGAAAGTGAAGAGGAACTAAAAAGCTCCTTGATGAAAGTGAAAGTAGAGAGTGAAAAAGTTGGCTTAATACTCAACATTCAGAAAATGAAGATCATGGCATCTGGTCCCATCACTTCATGGGAAATAGATGGGGAAACAGTGGCAAAAGTGTCAGACTTTATTTTGGGGGGCTCCAAAATCACTGCAGATGGTGACTGCAGCCATGAAATTAAAAGACGCTTACTCCTTGGAAGGAAAGTTATGACCAACCTAGATAGTATATTAAAAAGCAGAGACCTTA
>SJYC01069517.1:0-16789 GCA_006408675.1 Madoqua kirkii
GCCAGGCCTCCCTGTCCATCACCAACTCCCGGAGTTCACTCAAACTCACATCCATTGAGTTGGTGATGCCATCTAGCCATCTCATCCTCTGTCGTCCCCTTCTCCTCCTGCCCCCAGTCCCTCCCAGCATCAGAGTCTTTTCCAGTGAGTCAACTCTTCCCATAATATGGCCAAAGTACTGGAATTTCAGCTTTAGTATCATTCCTTCCAAAGAACACCCAGAACTTATCTCCTTTAGAATGGACTGGTTGGATCTCCTTGCAGTCCAAGGGACTCTCAAGAGTCTTCTCCAACACCACAGTTCAAAAGCATCAATTCTTCGGCGCTCAGCTTTCTTCACAACCCAACTCTCATATCCATACATGACTACTGGAAAAACCGTAGCCTTGACTAGACGGACCTTTGTTGGCAAAGTAACGTCTCTGCTTTTAAGGGTCAGTTAAAAACTGATCAGTTCAGTTTTCTGATGTGTAATCATTTAAAGCCTTGAGTAGTTCTACAACTGTGGTGTTGTTTGGCTAAAAAAGGGCACATAACATATCTTTATGCACATTCTCCTGAAAAATATATCACACAGATCAAGCACTGTTGCCTTGTCAATGCTGTTAAACTTATCAACCTGGATCTCATACCATTTTTGGGTACATGCTTAGTCACATCCAACTCTTTGTAACTCCATGGATTGTAATCCTCCAGGCTCCTCTGTCCATGGGATTCTCCAGGAAAGAACAGTGGAGTAGGTTGCCATTCCCTATTCCAAGGTATCCTCCCAATCCAGAGATTGAACCTGAGTCTCCTGAGTCTCCTACATTGGCAGGAGAGTTCTGCACCAGATCACATATCATAGTGACTCATTAACCCTCTCTAACAGTTGTGCCTCAATATTCTCTGCTATTTCATCCGTTCATCTAGTTATGGTGCTAGCTGAAAGAGAAACACATGCCACCTTTTGAACTGCATCCTCTCCTAAAATCTCATGGTGCATGTCCTTAGCATCAGGGAGGATCAACTCCTCACTGTTAGTAAACGGCTTCTTAGCTTTAACATTGCTGCTAACTGCTAAGAATGATGTTCTCAGTGCAGACACATTTGCTGAAGTGGTGGCCTTCAATAATTGCTTCTGGTTTTCATGTTCATGGTTTTTTCTTTTGAAAAACTCCTAAGGCTTATCTTTTAATGCAGGGTGCTTAGTCTTCATGAAGCAAAGCAGTTTTCAAAGTCTCATCGGTTTGTTGGATAGCCAGTTGCCACATATTATACAAAGCAAGCTTGGAGAATATGAATCACCTGTTGCAATGAACCCATAATTTAAGTAAGACCCTGTATTTCTTTTAAATGCAGCTTTCTTTTTGTTGGCAGTCTTAGAGTCTTCTGCTGCTTCTTCTCTGTTGTTTTTTTTTTTTCCAAAGAAACTCTACAGAGACATTTGTTTTTCACTCATTTTGGCTAGGGTTAACTTGTGAGCTTACCAAAACTGTGACTGAGACAAGTGTGCAATGTGGGAAAGAGGCACAGATGGAAGTAGTAAATAAAATAATAGGCAGGCCACAGAAGGACTAAAATAGGTATGGTTATGACTTAAAGACTGCCACCAGCTGCAGCTGTATAATTGAAGTACATCAACTCACTTGCCACTATAAAGCCTGCCAACAGATGCAGCTTAATTGTCACTTGCCACTCACTGATAGGGTTTTGATATGAGTCTGCAAGCAATTGATTTACTGCGGTCTTTGCACAGTCAAACCTCTCTGCTAGTGATAATCTATATTTGCAGCCACTCCCCAATCCTAACATCACCTCTTCAGCTCCACCTCAGATCATCAGACATTAGATTCTCATAAGGAGCACATAACCTAGATCCCTCACATGCACAGCTCACAGTGGAGATCATGTTCCTATGAGAATCTAATGCTGTTGTTGATCTGACAGGAGGCAGAACTCAAATAATGGGAGATGATGTGCATCTAATGGGGAATGGGGTCAAAGGTTAAAGGTCACATCCTCCATTGTCCAGTGGATCAGTTCTGATGTGCTTTCTCTTTTTCTTCAGAAGGTTTCAGCGAGGCTGAGCCTCTGTTGTCCATAGTGGCAATGGGCTCAGTAACACCCTTGTGCTGGCTTTTTTCCTTCCTAGATTCATTCTCCCCATTCCTCACCTCTGCTTCTGGAATCACTTCTCAGATAGATGACCTGCATCCATGTCTTTCTCTTAAATTTTGCTTTTTGGGGTAACCTAACAAAGGCAGTGCTCATCACTGAGAGTTTATGGAGAGTTGGTGACACAGGTTTCTGCAGGGTAGAACGCTGCCAGCAGAAACCAGTACAGCTTGTTTACAGGCATCTGTTTTGACTGGCTGGCACCCATTTGCTTGAGTGGTGCCTCTGCCACCCAGGTTATCTCCTCCTAATCGGTCCGAGTCATCACCTTGACATAAGTGACTGTCCCTGACATTTCCTTCTTGGCTGGTTATGAGGTTTCAGTTTAAGACATGTGGGTAGGGAATATAAATAGCTTAAGATGAAATTCTACTGGGCCATGTACTGAAAGATCTCTGTTCTAAAAATGAGGAGAAAAGGTTATCTGAGGTTATCTGACAGCCGAGGAGATGAATGTGTAGATCCTGAAGAGGGGGTCTAGGTAAAGCCCGTCCAGGAGGAGAAGGGGACGACAGAGGATGAGACGGCTGGATGGCATCACGGACTCGATGGACGTGAGTCTGAGTGAACTCCGGGAGATGGTGATGGACAGGGAGGCCTGGCGTGCTGCGATTCATGGGGTCGCAAAGAGTCGGACACGACTGAGCGACTGAACTGAACTGAACTGAACTGAACTGAACTGAACTGAACTGAACTGAACTGTACTACTGCCCCTCTGGGCTCTCAAAGGCACTCACATTCCCACCCCCAACGTCAGCAAACTTCAACCTTCCCTGGAAATGGGAAGACCTGCTTTTTACCTTACAGGTGCTGAGGACTGACTAAAAATGGAAAGTGAAAAACAAGTTTGCATTTCAATAAATTACCCTGGTCCAGGAGCGGAGTGTTTTAAAGCCTTCAAGACATTTTCACAGACATTACCCCCAACGTCAGCAAACTTCAACCTTCCCTGGAAATGGGAAGAGCTGCTTTTTACCTTACAGGTGCTGAGGACTGACTAAAAATGGAAAGTGAAAAACAAATTTGCATTTCAATAAATTACCCTGGTCCAGGAGCGGAGTGTTTTAAAGCCTTCAAGACATTTTCACAGACATGGTTTTATTTGATCTTCACATTAATGTTAACATTAGTAATTCACATTAAGTAGGATGGAGTAGTTCACTAAAAAAGACCCTTATGCTGGGAAAGACTGAAGGCAGGAGGAGAATGGGATGACAGAGGATGAGATGGTTAGATGTCATGATTAACTCAATGGGCATGAATTTGAACAGACTCCAGGAGATGGTGAAGAACAGGGATGCCTAGCATGCTGTAGTCCATGGGGTCACAAGGAGTCAGACACGACTGAGCCACTGAACAACAACAACAACAAAAATATCTAAAGGGGTTAAGAGGGCAGAATGGGGGGTGGAGCACTGGATACTCTCCTGGATGTTGTGGGCTGGACCCTTAAAGGTAAACCCTAACGAGACATAAAAACCCTTAAGTGAGAAGTCCATATGTGGATGTTCTGAATGATTCTTGTATGAGATCTGACGATTACAGAAAGAGTTGAATTAGACTGGTCACTCTGCAAAGCCATCTTTGAGATATTTCCAGGTCAGCTCTCACAGCCACCACTTTGAGCTTCTTGTCGGCAGAGTTTCCGCCTGCCTGGGATTCCCTGTGTGTACCACTAGCTCCAAGGTCACTGTCCAGGACTGAAAGGAGAAGGAGTTGTAGATGAGGCAGAGAATGAGACACCCCTGCTAATGGTATGCTAATGAGGGAAATGGAGCAAGAGTTGGACTGAAGGAAGAAGATGGCCATGGTGAGGACCAGTATGGAGATGAAGGTAAGGAGGCTGGGGCAACTATGGCAACCGGGTGATGAGGTTGACCCCGTTGAGGACGACTAGATGAAAACAAAGGAAAAGTTGGGAGAGTCAGAGACAGAGAGAGAGAGAAAGAGAAAAGAGAAAGGCTACTGTGACCCACTCACCTGGTCACTTTCCACTTGTGTCTCAGTTTCTAAACATGATTACTGTCAGGGAGGAGGAGATGTCCAAACCCCTCTACTTTTCTTGAGTTCTTATGGACTAATAACAAAATCAACACGAGATAGGTTAATAGAAGAAAAGGAAATACATTTTAATTCATGCGCATGAAGTTTCCATAGAAATGGTACCTAAGAAGTGGCTACAGCAGCCAGTTTTTATACTTTTCAACAGAGAAACAATGAATTTGTGAGGAACTGACAGGACAGAGAAACTTAGGTTTTGGGTACTTAGTTGGTGAATAATCAAATCAGAGTTTGGGCTTGGGGTAATTTAGTAATTAAAGAAGTAACAAAGTTTTTTTGCACAGGCTCTCAGCCCTGAATTCCCTAGCACTGACAATAAGGGTGTCCTTCTATTTCTAGATCCAGGGAGCACAGCTTTCACAAGAGATTTCTTTTCTGCTTTTCAGGGAGGCAGAGAAGATTCAGTGTTTCCTTATTGCAATGACTACTTCTCAAGCAATTTCAATGCAAAATTTTCAGGATATTGTGGCATATTTAGGGGTGGCCACCCTCAGCTCCATTGTCACCTTGGAGTAAATTCTCGCCTGTCTGATCGCTATTGACAGGGCCACCTGCCAATAGTGCACATGCTATCTGCCACCCCACCAAAACCACAACATGAATTTGCAACAAGGGAGGAAAAAAGAACCGAAAGTTCCAAGGCTCTGCTTTTTCAAAGTAGTTTTAAAAGCTGAGTAATATTCCATTGTATATACATACCACAATTTCTGTATCCATTTATTTGTAATTGGACATCCAGGTTGCTTCCACATCCTAGTTATTGTAAAAAGTGCTACAACAAGGACATTGGGGTACATGTATCCCACACAGGGAGCTCAACCCAGTGCTATGTGACAACCTAGAGTGGTGGGATGGAGTGGGAGAGGGAGCAAGGTTCAAGAGAGAGGGAATTATGTAGACCTGGGGCTGATTCATGTTGCTCTGTGGCAGAAACCAGCACAATATTGTAAAGCAATTATTCTCCAATAAATTTTTTTTTAAGTTTGAAAAGGAGGGTTCTTTTTTTTTGTATTTTAAATTTACACTTTATGTTTGTATTAGGTGTTTCTTTAATCATCTTGGATCACCAAACAAGGCTTCAAAGCATTTTCTGTCTTACTTCTGACTTTACGTGTGGTGTGACCATGTTCATTATAATCTCAAAGAAGAAAAAAAAATCATATTCTGAGCATCCATTAACTTTTTGTATGTGTGTTCTGGGGACCCATTTGGATCCCCAGAGTTAGTATGAAGATTTTGAGCTGAAGACATCTAAGATTAAACAGATGCAGAAAAAAGCTTCATCAGGCTTCTCTTATCTGACTAAAAGCAGCAATGTCTGGGAAATGAGGTTATCATAAATCCCCTGGTGTGCGACAGGGGAGTTTTGTGGCTTTGAAGAAGACAGAGAGACCTCTTATATCTGTACAGACAAACATTATCCCAAACTTATCTCCCATGTCTTCTAAAAATCCATGTGTCCTCCCTAAAGAGAAGCAATTTATTTTTTCCTTTCCCCTAATCAGTTAGATATATAAGCCTTTAATTTTAACCATTTCTTTTGTTGGCTCCTGTATGCATACAAGTTGAACTTTTTTTCATCATGAATCTAGTTTTTGCCAGTTTAATTCATAGTCCCTAGATACTGAACGTAAGAGAGTAGAAGTTTTTCTCCCCTACAGTGTATTTAGCCAAACTATAAGTAGTATAATATTTGTATAAATGTTTTAAAAGGCCAATGATGAAAGTTCTCTAGTGTTCTCTTTTTAATTTATTTGTTTGGCTTGTTTGATGTAAGTGTGAGATAATGTTGCCTAACAATTGGCTGAAATTTTACTTTGCTCAGTTGTTCTAACAATAGCAGCAACAAATAACAGATAAATAATTACAGTATACCTACTGTGTGGTAGGCATCATTCTAAACCCTTTAGAGATATCAATTCATAACAACTCCATGATGTATACAGATGAAAAAGTGGAGGCATAGAGAGGTCAAGTAACTCACCCAAGGTGACCCAGCCAGGAGGCATCTCCATAGGTTACTTGATAAATCATGACCTTATCTAGAAGCACCTCAGAACTAGCCCCAAGGATATTAGAGATCCCTGGGTCTTAAAACACAGGAAACCTCTTCTTTCCATTGTGACCTTCCCAAACTGGAGATGTACAATCTTTTCTGTAGTTCTGTTTTTGAAAACATTTTCTTACTCTAGGTTTAAGGAGAAAGCACATTTTCTCTTTCCCTTTTCAATTTCAGGTTAATCCCTTGGCTGTAGTATTTCCTTATAACCACATTCTCTTCCTTAACAACCTGTCTGTTTTTGATATGCCTCCATTTCTTGCTCTGAGAGTATTTTAGAGGGTGTTATACTTGTTTTGCAACTGGTTTACCTGTGAAGGCAAGCATGCCTGAAGTGGGCCAGAACACCACTGCAAAGGCATTTGGTGCTTGGAGTCAAACTATTTTGAGCATGGGTTGTGAATTGAATAGCTATCTCATTCTTTACGTCTCCCTTGGAGCACAGAGAATAGTTGTTAAATTGCACTGCAATGACTAAGCATGTGAAACTGGAGGAGGAGATGTCCAAACCCCTCTACTTTTCTTGAGTTCTTATGGACTAATAACAAAATCAACACGAGATAGGTTAATAGAAGAAAAGGAAATACATTTTAATTCATGTGCATGAAGTTTCCATAGAAATGGTACCTAAGAAGTGGCTACAGCAGCCAGTTTTTATACTTTTCAACAGAGAAACAATGAATTTGTGAGGAACTGACAGGACAGAGAAACTTAGGTTTTGGGTACTTAGTTGGTGAATAATCAAATCAGAGTTTGGGCTTGGGGTAATTTAGTAATTAAAGAAGTAACAAAGTTTTTTTGCACAGGCTCTCAGCCCTGAATTCCCTAGCACTGACAATAAGGGTGTCCTTCTATTTCTAGATCCAGGGAGCACAGCTTTCACAAGAGATTTCTTTTCTGCTTTTCAGGGAGGCAGAGAAGATTCAGTGTTTCCTTATTGCAATGACTACTTCTCAAGCAATTTCAATGCAAAATTTTCAGGATATTGTGGCATATTTAGGGGTGGCCACCCTCAGCTCCATTGTCACCTTGGAGTAAATTCTCGCCTGTCTGATCGCTATTGACAGGGCCACCTGCCAATAGTGACACATGCTATCTGCCACCCCACCAAAACCACAACATGAATTTGCAACAAGGGAGGAAAAAAGAACCGAAAGTTCCAAGGCTCTGCTTTTTCAAAGTAGTTTTAAAAGCTGAGTAATATTCCATTGTATATACATACCACAATTTCTGTATCCATTTATTTGTAATTGGACATCCAGGTTGCTTCCACATCCTAGTTATTGTAAAAAGTGCTACAACAAGGACATTGGGGTACATGTATCCCACACAGGGAGCTCAACCCAGTGCTATGTGACAACCTAGAGTGGTGGGATGGAGTGGGAGAGGGAGCAAGGTTCAAGAGAGAGGGAATTATGTAGACCTGGGGCTGATTCATGTTGCTCTGTGGCAGAAACCAGCACAATATTGTAAAGCAATTATTCTCCAATAAATTTTTTTTTAAGTTTGAAAAGGAGGGTTCTTTTTTTTTGTATTTTAAATTTACACTTTATGTTTGTATTAGGTGTTTCTTTAATCATCTTGGATCACCAAACAAGGCTTCAAAGCATTTTCTGTCTTACTTCTGACTTTACGTGTGGTGTGACCATGTTCATTATAATCTCAAAGAAGAAAAAAAAATCATATTCTGAGCATCCATTAACTTTTTGTATGTGTGTTCTGGGGACCCATTTGGATCCCCAGAGTTAGTATGAAGATTTTGAGCTGAAGACATCTAAGATTAAACAGATGCAGAAAAAAGCTTCATCAGGCTTCTCTTATCTGACTAAAAGCAGCAATGTCTGGGAAATGAGGTTATCATAAATCCCCTGGTGTGCGACAGGGGAGTTTTGTGGCTTTGAAGAAGACAGAGAGACCTCTTATATCTGTACAGACAAACATTATCCCAAACTTATCTCCCATGTCTTCTAAAAATCCATGTGTCCTCCCTAAAGAGAAGCAATTTATTTTTTCCTTTCCCCTAATCAGTTAGATATATAAGCCTTTAATTTTAACCATTTCTTTTGTTGGCTCCTGTATGCATACAAGTTGAACTTTTTTTCATCATGTAATCTAGTTTTTGCCAGTTTAATTCATAGTCCCTAGATACTGAACGTAAGAGAGTAGAAGTTTTTCTCCCCTACAGTGTATTTAGCCAAACTATAAGTAGTATAATATTTGTATAAATGTTTTAAAAGGCCAATGATGAAAGTTCTCTAGTGTTCTCTTTTTAATTTATTTGTTTGGCTTGTTTGATGTAAGTGTGAGATAATGTTGCCTAACAATTGGCTGAAATTTTACTTTGCTCAGTTGTTCTAACAATAGCAGCAACAAATAACAGATAAATAATTACAGTATACCTACTGTGTGGTAGGCATCATTCTAAACCCTTTAGAGATATCAATTCATAACAACTCCATGATGTATACAGATGAAAAAGTGGAGGCATAGAGAGGTCAAGTAACTCACCCAAGGTGACCCAGCCAGGAGGCATCTCCATAGGTTACTTGATAAATCATGACCTTATCTAGAAGCACCTCAGAACTAGCCCCAAGGATATTAGAGATCCCTGGGTCTTAAAACACAGGAAACCTCTTCTTTCCATTGTGACCTTCCCAAACTGGAGATGTACAATCTTTTCTGTAGTTCTGTTTTTGAAAACATTTTCTTACTCTAGGTTTAAGGAGAAAGCACATTTTCTCTTTCCCTTTTCAATTTCAGGTTAATCCCTTGGCTGTAGTATTTCCTTATAACCACATTCTCTTCCTTAACAACCTGTCTGTTTTTGATATGCCTCCATTTCTTGCTCTGAGAGTATTTTAGAGGGTGTTATACTTGTTTTGCAACTGGTTTACCTGTGAAGGCAAGCATGCCTGAAGTGGGCCAGAACACCACTGCAAAGGCATTTGGTGCTTGGAGTCAAACTATTTTGAGCATGGGTTGTGAATTGAATAGCTATCTCATTCTTTACGTCTCCCTTGGAGCACAGAGAATAGTTGTTAAATTGCACTGCAATGACTAAGCATGTGAAACCAAGTTCCACCAAAGTCCAGTTCCCTTGTGGTTGTTCAGTCGCTCAGTCGTGTCTGACTTTTTGCAACCTCATGGACTGCAGCATGCCAGGTTTCCCTGTCCATCACAAATTCCTAGAACTTGCTCAGACTCATCTCCATTGAGCCAATCATGACATCCAATGATCTCATCCTCTGTCGTCCCCTTCTCCTCCTGCCTTCAGTCTTTCACAGCATCAGAGTCTTTTTTATGAGTTGGCTCTTCTTTGACTACTCTTCAGGTGGCCAAAGTATTATAGCTTCAGCTTCAGCATCAGTCCTTCCAGTGAATATTCAGGACTGATTTCCTTTAGGATTGACTAGTTTGATCTCCTTGCAGTCCCAGGGACTCTCAAGAGTCTCTCCAACACCAACATCAATTCTTTGGTGCTCTGCCTTCTTTATGGTTCAACTTCACATTTGTACATGACTACTGGAAAAACCAGTAGCTTTGACTATACAGTCTTTTGTTGGCAAAGTAATGTCTCTGCCTTTTAATATGTTATCTGGTTTGTCATAGCTTTTCTTCCAAAGAGCAAACATCTTTTAATTTCATGGCTGTAGTCACCATCTCCAGTGCTTTTGGAGCCCAAGAAATTATGTATGCTACTGTTTCCATTGTTTCCCCATCTATTTGTTATGAAGTGATGGGATCGAATGCCGTGATCTTCATTTTTTTAATGTTTGGTTTTAAGCCAGCTTTTTCACACTCCTCTTTCACCTTCATTAAAAGGCTCTTTAGTTCCTCTTTGCTTTCTTCCATTAGGGTGGTGTCTTCTGTGTATCTGGTGCTATTGATATTTCTGCCCACAGTCTTGATTCCAACTTGTGCTTCATAAAGCCCGGTATTTTTCATGATATACTCTGCAAATAAATTAAATAAGCAGGTGACAATATACAGCTTTGACGCACTCCTTTACCAATTTGAACCAGTCCATTGTTCCATGAGTTTATGATTAATCTCTCTACCCCAAATTGTGTTCTCTCTTTGTCCCTTTTAACTTCAATTCTATACTAACTGTATACTAATAAACCAGTCAGATGACTAAAATTGCTATTGTCAATAATATACTTAATGTACTAAAATTGCTATTATAGACACCAATCATTGACATACAAACTCAGTTTGTTTCCAGGGCAAGGTGAATTAATGGACCCCCGAGCCTTGGCTGACCACTTGGCCTGAGAATTGAAAGCCAGAGATATCTTGACTCTCAAATCTTGATTAAGAAATGTCACAAGAAAATTATTCATCCTAGCCTTTTTGCTTCTTCCTTTTTAAATGCCTCCTAACTCAAAGACCACATTAGTATGGATCTGAGCCTTGTTTCCTACTCCCTTGCTTGGTATCCTGCAAATAAACTCTGTGCTTTCCTTCACCATAACACCCATAACACCCAGATTGCCTTTTCTACTTGGGGAACCAGAGTGGAGGAGTTCAGTAACATGTGGGCTGGTGAACTCTCCAAAGTAGGGCAGGCTATTCTGAGAGTCCTGGAGGAGGGGATGTTGGGTTTCACAGCTTTACTTGTCAAGTTAATACTTCACAAGTGATCACTAGGCTCTCTGCCAAGCTCTGCACTGCGCACTCAGCTACAATCTGAACTTCTATGTACTCATGTATGAATGCATACAGTCAGTCAACTTATTCCATTCAGTAAACAAATACCTTTGTGTCCGAAACTGCCTGGCATTTGGAGAAACAAAGATAAATAAGGCTGGTGACTTGTCCTGAGGAATTTATAACCAAAAAAAGGAAGACAGATAAAGTAACAGGTAGGAAACTGAAGCAGTAAAACCCTGAATCTTCCTAAAACCCAAAGTTAAATAAACCTTTGCTTCCCTCTTTATGGTGCTGCTTATCTGTTTCTAAAAGTCTCGGCTAAATGATTTTCCCAATAATAAGTCATCATTCTTTCTTTCTTTCTTAATGAAGTGTTAGTACAGTTGTCTTTCCCCCTTATGGTTAGCATTGTTTGGAAACAGGTGAATCACAAAGGGGGAGAGAAAGAGATATTAATATAACAGCATACTGATTGGCAAGTAAATAGAGATTCTTTCTCCAAACTCCAAGAAGTTTCCCAGAATGAAAAAAGTTTCATTGTTATCATCATGGTAATTTTACCACATCAGTATGTTCATTAACCTAGAGTCTCTGATGGATTTTCATGGTGATGCAGCTTTAGTGGAGGATCTTCATTCTTCAGTAATCTAAAACTCAATTCTAGCTTTCCTTTCAGAACAGAGAATGGATTCCAGGGATGTCACATCACTGACATTTCTACTGCTTCAGCCTGAAAACTTCATTACTGGAGATGATGGAAGTAGATTTTTGTCTAAGCTGCAATTTCTACAGTAAAAATACTGTGGAGCCTTCCTCTGAATAATTCAAAAACTTTACCAAGACAGAGCAAACTGCAAAGGGAAAATACATTCACCTGTAATCAAGAGGATTTAAAGGAGCTTGGGCCAATTTTTATTCCACCTGCATCAAGTGGAACTGTATTAGCTTTCACTCTTTTGTTGGCAGGGAGAAGAAGGTTTTGCCATCAGATGTTTTTCCAGAGGAGAATTGGTTGTATGCCTCAGGAAACCATAAGGATCAAATTAAAGGTTTTTATCATTAAGCTACAGAAAAGAAGAGGTATAAAAGGGCATTCAATATGGTAAAATGAGTTAAAGTCCATGTGTTAAATATACCTACAGTTGTTTCAAGGCTTAAAAAAGTTAAACTTCAAGGGCTTAGTGTCTGCTCATAGGAAATATTATGTGTTAGTTATGTTTATCCTTAGCGCATCCTTCTATATTATGTCTCCCATGGTTGCTGTGACAGTTACCACCAGTTTCGTGGCTTACGACAACAAAAACTTATTATCTTAGAGTGCTGCATGTCAGAACTGTTAAAAGATAAACTGAGGCAACCCACTCTTGCCTGGAAAATTCCATGGACAGAGGAGCCTTGTAAGCTACAGTCCATGGGGTCACAAACAGTTGGGCACGACTGAGTGATGTCACTTCACTTCACTTCATACATATATATATATATATATATCCTGTATATATCATTTCTATTTATAGGACGGAAGTATTCAGATTGGCATTCCAGTTCCCTGATACTTGTGTTCAGCAAGCTCAGGAGAAACCCAAGGGGGTTTGAACTGGAACTATTGAAAAGGTATTGATGTGAATGTCTATAGAATGATATCCAGTGAGTCCCAATAAATGTCTTTGTTGTGTGTGTGTGTGTGTGTGTGTGTGTATATATGTGTATATATATATATATATATATGTATATATATATAAAGATAAACTGAGGCATGCTAGAAATTTTAAGAGTTTATTTGAGCAAGAATAAATTTGAATTAGCACCAAACCGGAAGTGATTAGGGGCACTGCCATGACAGGGGCTCAGAGAAAGACTTTCACAGAGAAAAGGTGAAAGTAAGGCAAGGAGATGGTTTGATTAGTTGAGGGTAAGTGATTGCCTTAGTTGGGAAAGACTAGCGGGCTGGCTGTGATACGTTGTCCTTAGATTTTGATTTCTTAACCAGGAGTCATTTACAGCAGTAAGTTTTGGTGTGCTTAGGTAGGGTGCTAAAGTATGAGAGGAGTATGCCTCCTTGCTTGATTAAAATGGGCCAGCAGGGCTGCATTCCTCTCCTCTGGAGGTCCTAGGGGAGCTCACATTTCTTTGCCTTTTACAGGTTCTAGAGACTGCCTGCATTCCTCGACTCATGGCCCCATATCACTTGATCTTCTGTTCCCATCATCACAGCTCCTTTCTGATTCTAACCCCCTGCTTCCCTCTTGCAAAGACCCTTGTGATGACACTGGACCCACTTGGAAAACGAAGGATAATCTTTCCATTTCAAGATTCTTAATTTAATCACACCCGCGAAGTCCCTTTTTTCCATGTAATGTAACATACTCACAGGTCCTGAGGACTAGGATGTACACATCTCGGGAGAGGGCCTTGCTCAGTTTACCACACCTTCCCTCAGCTTCCCCACTCGATTCTGGCTATAGTGATCGTGGCTTCCATGGCTTAAAGCATGCTGCGTGTGGGCCCTGGTGGGTATTAGAGACAGGGAGCACAGCAGGGTGTAGTAGATGCTGTGTGTGCTCCACTCACATCCCTTCACACTTACCTGCAGCAGAGTTCCAACTGCCCACACTTACATTACCTTCCCAAGGGTGTTCTCTGGCTGCCAGAGTCTGTCTTTCCATGTGGAAGGAGGGGTACAGAACACAAGGGCCAAGGAATCAATGTTTCCCTGGCCCCAGGGGAACACTTCAGTCAATGTCTGATAAAGACCGGATCCCTTTGCCTTGTGATTGGGTAAACCCTTAGGTGTGTGTCCTGCACAGCCTCTCAGAGTCCCCAGTGAAGTCAAGCTCCAGTTGTCTCAAGTGGTGATGTATTGATAAAACACTGTAGGTGAGCACAACCTGCCACCCTAAAGTGTCTCTTTGGTGTGGGATTATTTCACACTGACAACAATCAACATGCCTCAAAAGACCTGAGAAGAAACTTTCCCTCTAATTGCCTTCAAAAATTTTTGATAGAGGGCTTATTCTGGGACTAGAGCTATCTCTGGAGATCTCTACAAAGAATACGGACAGGGTGTTGTAGGGGAACAGGGCTTTGAGATCAGAGTCCACTCTGTCCATTGTCTCTGCCTAGCCCAGCAAATGTTTATTTACCAAACGTTCGCTTTTCCTTCTCCATGAATTGCCTTCCTCCCCTTTGAAGGCCCAATCCACTGCCTAAACATCCTCTTTTGTCTTTGGCTGAAGATGGTATTTAAGGTGAGGGCTTCAGCCATTGTGGTTTTTCTGTGTCTCTCCCATGTAAAAACATTATCAAACTTTTGTTTGATTTTCTCCTGGTTAATCTCTTTCATGTCAATTTAATTCTTAACCCAGCCAGAAGAACATAGAAGGTAGAGGAAAATATCTTCCTCTCAACACTTTCTCCAATTTTGTCTGCTTTCTCTTTCTGATATAATTTTCTCCCCTCCCCTGTTAGTATTTCCTGGACCATCAGCCAAATAAACTACTTGCACTTAAATTCTGGCCTCGGAATCTGCTTCCAATGAACCCAAACCAGGACACAGGAACAATTAAGTAACTTGCCCAAAGTCCCTTACTACTAACTGACAGGGGCAGGATTTGAACCTTGCTCTAACTGGAAAGTTTATGTTGCTTCTCTTAACTGGCTTGTTGCTCACTGTATTCGAGGGATATGATTGACCCAAGAGGTAGCCAAGCTAGAGGTTGTCTCTTTTCAAGTACTCGATTTGAAAGAAGAGATTCTCAGGGTTGGGGGGAAGCCTGCAACTCAATCATCATGATCCTATGAAGCTTAGGTGTTGTGTGTCTCAGGCTGCAGCAGCCTGTTGCACCCTGAGTACCTGCGGGTGTCACACACAGGGTCATGGGTCAGGTGGGAGTACCTGGACTTGTGTTATTATTTAATCGACTTTAATTCATCTGCAGGACATAGTACAAGGAACTGGCTTATAAAAATATGTACACATGTACTTTCTCAATACACACTTGTGCCTAGGGTAGGACAGGCCAGGATGTGGATCTGTGGGAGCAAACTCCTTTAAGTCTCCACCAAAAGATAGCTCTCCTAGAATGTGGCTTTCAGTCCATAAACTGCCTGCCCTATGGGAGAAACAAGAAAAACCAATGGGCTATTTCTCTCTCAATCTCTTCCTCTTTTTTTCAGCCCTGAAGGGCTAAAACTGACATAATTTTAAATCTGGTTTTATCAGGACAAAAAGTCACACGGGAGGTCAAGACTGATTTTACTGAAGTCTTTCCATTCCTAAGAGCTGTTCCTTCAGGAAAAATATTGCCTTGTGGGATTTATGTGTTTATTCTGTATTCAAACTCTTTATTCTCTGGAGAAGAAACTTTTGAAAAAACCAAGGGTTACGTTAACATTCAGAATATGAGAAAAAGAAGGGTCACATTCAGAATATGGCAAAGCTGCTGATTCACAGAAGATCTAATTGGCACATCCCACTGAGTGTCAGGTGCTGCTTGGTTCAAATGCTGGTTTTGTAACTGACTCACAGTGTAGAACCTTAGATGATCAGCTTAACCTCTCTATCAGTTACCTGATCAGTGAAACAAAGATGATGTTACAGTCGTTGAATCCTTGCTGGAAGGCCTGCAGAACGGTCTGCCTTGGCTTTATTCAGCACTAACTTAGTGGGTTAACCATCTCCCGCACCATTTCAAGAAGCCCAGAAAATATCATGGTTTAAGAAATTGACACATTGTTAGTTTTTTCTCTCCTCATCCCTTAATTCTGCATTTCTCTTCAATTACTGGTTTTTAATCTAGGGGCACTAAATCTACCATAACTTTGTCTTGTATTATGTGTGTGTATGCTACATTGCTTCAGTCATGTCCAACTTTTTGCAACCCCATGGACTGTAGACCACCAGGCTCCTCTGTCCACAGGATTCTCCAGGCAAGAATACTGGAGTGAGTTGCATGCCCTCCTCCAGGGGATCTTCCCGACCCAAGTGGGTTCTTTGCCACTAGCACCACCTGGGAAGCCCATATTGTATTATCTACAACACTAAATATTAGATTACTGCTACTATGTGTAGTTAGTTGTACAGCATTTATTACAAAATTATAATACAACTTTATTCAGAGTATGGTTGAATCAAATTACTGTTGTTAACAATTTGGTAATAGCAGTATCAGAGGGTGATGACAAAGGGAGGTATAGTCAATGCCACATGACCTGGCCAAACTCTTCTTAACTTCTTTTAAGAACAAAATCTTTTAATCACAAAAGTGATTCAAACACTGTAATTCAATCAATAAGTTATGCTCAGAAAAGATGAACAAATCTAACTTTATCCTGAATTAAGTAAAAAAAAATCTTGCACAATTTTTCTAAAAATTGTTGATTTCATCTTGAATGAAGAGTTTGGGACTAAATGTTTTCCTCACTAGAAAAATTTTAAAGGACTTGTTTTAGAAAGGGGAACAATGCAGGAAATGTTGCTGAATAAATCACCTTGCCACCTCTTCTCTAGCTGTAGTTTCACAGGGAATTCTTAAACTTAAATATCAGAACTTTTGTCTAGAAAAACAGGGATGTCAGGGGATGGCAAAGGTGGGGAAAAGACAAAAAAAGAGAGAACGGCTATGAAGCCAACTGTCCCGCAGCTGCGGAGGGAAGCTCCAGAAGGCATGGGAATTGGAGATACTCTTGTCTTCTGTGGTTGAGCTGCAAGAAGAGCTCCTTCCTTTCTCTGCATCAGATGATATTTTCCTGGAATCAGCTCAGTACAGTCATTTTAAATTACAGAACATGCAGATTTTAGGAGCATAGGCATCTGTTGTGCACAGGCTACAGTGTAGCTGCCTTTCCTGAAAACAGAGGGGA
>SJYC01069518.1:0-19179 GCA_006408675.1 Madoqua kirkii
TGCTATTGATATTTCTGCCCACAGTCTTGATTCCAACTTGTGCTTCATAAAGCCCGGTATTTTTCATGATATACTCTGCAAATAAATTAAATAAGCAGGTGACAATATACAGCTTTGACGCACTCCTTTACCAATTTGAACCAGTCCATTGTTCCATGAGTTTATGATTAATCTCTCTACCCCAAATTGTGTTCTCTCTTTGTCCCTTTTAACTTCAATTCTATACTAACTGTATACTAATAAACCAGTCAGATGACTAAAATTGCTATTGTCAATAATATACTTAATGTACTAAAATTGCTATTATAGACACCAATCATTGACATACAAACTCAGTTTGTTTCCAGGGCAAGGTGAATTAATGGACCCCCGAGCCTTGGCTGACCACTTGGCCTGAGAATTGAAAGCCAGAGATATCTTGACTCTCAAATCTTGATTAAGAAATGTCACAAGAAAATTATTCATCCTAGCCTTTTTGCTTCTTCCTTTTTAAATGCCTCCTAACTCAAAGACCACATTAGTATGGATCTGAGCCTTGTTTCCTACTCCCTTGCTTGGTATCCTGCAAATAAACTCTGTGCTTTCCTTCACCATAACACCCATAACACCCAGATTGCCTTTTCTACTTGGGGAACCAGAGTGGAGGAGTTCAGTAACATGTGGGCTGGTGAACTCTCCAAAGTAGGGCAGGCTATTCTGAGAGTCCTGGAGGAGGGGATGTTGGGTTTCACAGCTTTACTTGTCAAGTTAATACTTCACAAGTGATCACTAGGCTCTCTGCCAAGCTCTGCACTGCGCACTCAGCTACAATCTGAACTTCTATGTACTCATGTATGAATGCATACAGTCAGTCAACTTATTCCATTCAGTAAACAAATACCTTTGTGTCCGAAACTGCCTGGCATTTGGAGAAACAAAGATAAATAAGGCTGGTGACTTGTCCTGAGGAATTTATAACCAAAAAAAGGAAGACAGATAAAGTAACAGGTAGGAAACTGAAGCAGTAAAACCCTGAATCTTCCATAAAACCCAAAGTTAAATAAACCTTTGCTTCCCTCTTTATGGTGCTGCTTATCTGTTTCTAAAAGTCTCGGCTAAATGATTTTCCCAATAATAAGTCATCATTCTTTCTTTCTTTCTTAATGAAGTGTTAGTACAGTTGTCTTTCCCCCTTATGGTTAGCATTGTTTGGAAACAGGTGAATCACAAAGGGGGAGAGAAAGAGATATTAATATAACAGCATACTGATTGGCAAGTAAATAGAGATTCTTTCTCCAAACTCCAAGAAGTTTCCCAGAATGAAAAAAGTTTCATTGTTATCATCATGGTAATTTTACCACATCAGTATGTTCATTAACCTAGAGTCTCTGATGGATTTTCATGGTGATGCAGCTTTAGTGGAGGATCTTCATTCTTCAGTAATCTAAAACTCAATTCTAGCTTTCCTTTCAGAACAGAGAATGGATTCCAGGGATGTCACATCACTGACATTTCTACTGCTTCAGCCTGAAAACTTCATTACTGGAGATGATGGAAGTAGATTTTTGTCTAAGCTGCAATTTCTACAGTAAAAATACTGTGGAGCCTTCCTCTGAATAATTCAAAAACTTTACCAAGACAGAGCAAACTGCAAAGGGAAAATACATTCACCTGTAATCAAGAGGATTTAAAGGAGCTTGGGCCAATTTTTATTCCACCTGCATCAAGTGGAACTGTATTAGCTTTCACTCTTTTGTTGGCAGGGAGAAGAAGGTTTTGCCATCAGATGTTTTTCCAGAGGAGAATTGGTTGTATGCCTCAGGAAACCATAAGGATCAAATTAAAGGTTTTTATCATTAAGCTATAGAAAAGAAGAGGTATAAAAGGGCATTCAATATGGTAAAATGAGTTAAAGTCCATGTGTTAAATATACCTACAGTTGTTTCAAGGCTTAAAAAAGTTAAACTTCAAGGGCTTAGTGTCTGCTCATAGGAAATATTATGTGTTAGTTATGTTTATCCTTAGCGCATCCTTCTATATTATGTCTCCCATGGTTGCTGTGACAGATTACCACCAGTTTCGTGGCTTACGACAACAAAAACTTATTATCTTAGAGTGCTGCATGTCAGAACTGTTAAAAGATAAACTGAGGCAACCCACTCTTGCCTGGAAAATTCCATGGACAGAGGAGCCTTGTAAGCTACAGTCCATGGGGTCACAAACAGTTGGGCACGACTGAGTGATGTCACTTCACTTCACTTCATATATATATATATATATATATATCCTGTATATATCATTTCTATTTATAGGACGGAAGTATTCAGATTGGCATTCCAGTTCCCTGATACTTGTGTTCAGCAAGCTCAGGAGAAACCCAAGGGGGTTTGAACTGGAACTATTGAAAAGGTATTGATGTGAATGTCTATAGAATGATATCCAGTGAGTCCCAATAAATGTCTTTGTTGTGTGTGTGTGTGTGTGTGTGTGTGTATATATGTGTATATATATATATATATATATGTATATATATATAAAGATAAACTGAGGCATGCTAGAAATTTTAAGAGTTTATTTGAGCAAGAATAAATTTGAATTAGCACCAAACCGGAAGTGATTAGGGGCACTGCCATGACAGGGGCTCAGAGAAAGACTTTCCAGAGAAAAGGTGAAAGTAAGGCAAGGAGATGGTTTGATTAGTTGAGGGTAAGTGATTGCCTTAGTTGGGAAAGACTAGCGGGCTGGCTGTGATACGTTGTCCTTAGATTTTGATTTCTTAACCAGGAGTCATTTACAGCAGTAAGTTTTGGTGTGCTTAGGTAGGGTGCTAAAGTATGAGAGGAGTATGCCTCCTTGCTTGATTAAAATGGGCCAGCAGGGCTGCATTCCTCTCCTCTGGAGGTCCTAGGGGAGCTCACATTTCTTTGCCTTTTACAGGTTCTAGAGACTGCCTGCATTCCTCGACTCATGGCCCCATATCACTTGATCTTCTGTTCCCATCATCACAGCTCCTTTCTGATTCTAACCCCCTGCTTCCCTCTTGCAAAGACCCTTGTGATGACACTGGACCCACTTGGAAAACGAAGGATAATCTTTCCATTTCAAGATTCTTAATTTAATCACACCCGCGAAGTCCCTTTTTTCCATGTAATGTAACATACTCACAGGTCCTGAGGACTAGGATGTACACATCTCGGGAGAGGGCCTTGCTCAGTTTACCACACCTTCCCTCAGCTTCCCCACTCGATTCTGGCTATAGTGATCGTGGCTTCCATGGCTTAAAGCATGCTGCGTGTGGGCCCTGGTGGGTATTAGAGACAGGGAGCACAGCAGGGTGTAGTAGATGCTGTGTGTGCTCCACTCACATCCCTTCACACTTACCTGCAGCAGAGTTCCAACTGCCCACACTTACATTACCTTCCCAAGGGTGTTCTCTGGCTGCCAGAGTCTGTCTTTCCATGTGGAAGGAGGGGTACAGAACACAAGGGCCAAGGAATCAATGTTTCCCTGGCCCCAGGGGAACACTTCAGTCAATGTCTGATAAAGACCGGATCCCTTTGCCTTGTGATTGGGTAAACCCTTAGGTGTGTGTCCTGCACAGCCTCTCAGAGTCCCCAGTGAAGTCAAGCTCCAGTTGTCTCAAGTGGTGATGTATTGATAAAACACTGTAGGTGAGCACACCTGCCACCCTAAAGTGTCTCTTTGGTGTGGGATTATTTCACACTGACAACAATCAACATGCCTCAAAAGACCTGAGAAGAAACTTTCCCTCTAATTGCCTTCAAAAATTTTTGATAGAGGGCTTATTCTGGGACTAGAGCTATCTCTGGAGATCTCTACAAAGAATACGGACAGGGTGTTGTAGGGGAACAGGGCTTTGAGATCAGAGTCCACTCTGTCCATTGTCTCTGCCTAGCCCAGCAAATGTTTATTTACCAAACGTTCGCTTTTCCTTCTCCATGAATTGCCTTCCTCCCCTTTGAAGGCCCAATCCACTGCCTAAACATCCTCTTTTGTCTTTGGCTGAAGATGGTATTTAAGGTGAGGGCTTCAGCCATTGTGGTTTTTCTGTGTCTCTCCCATGTAAAAACATTATCAAACTTTTGTTTGATTTTCTCCTGGTTAATCTCTTTCATGTCAATTTAATTCTTAACCCAGCCAGAAGAACATAGAAGGTAGAGGAAAATATCTTCCTCTCAACACTTTCTCCAATTTTGTCTGCTTTCTCTTTCTGATATAATTTTCTCCCCTCCCCTGTTAGTATTTCCTGGACCATCAGCCAAATAAACTACTTGCACTTAAATTCTGGCCTCGGAATCTGCTTCCAATGAACCCAAACCAGGACACAGGAACAATTAAGTAACTTGCCCAAAGTCCCTTACTACTAACTGACAGGGGCAGGATTTGAACCTTGCTCTAACTGGAAAGTTTATGTTGCTTCTCTTAACTGGCTTGTTGCTCACTGTATTCGAGGGATATGATTGACCCAAGAGGTAGCCAAGCTAGAGGTTGTCTCTTTTCAAGTACTCGATTTGAAAGAAGAGATTCTCAGGGTTGGGGGGAAGCCTGCAACTCAATCATCATGATCCTATGAAGCTTAGGTGTTGTGTGTCTCAGGCTGCAGCAGCCTGTTGCACCCTGAGTACCTGCGGGTGTCACACACAGGGTCATGGGTCAGGTGGGAGTACCTGGACTTGTGTTATATTTAATCGACTTTAATTCATCTGCAGGACATAGTACAAGGAACTGGCTTATAAAAATATGTACACATGTACTTTCTCAATACACACTTGTGCCTAGGGTAGGACAGGCCAGGATGTGGATCTGTGGGAGCAAACTCCTTTAAGTCTCCACCAAAAGATAGCTCTCCTAGAATGTGGCTTTCAGTCCATAAACTGCCTGCCCTATGGGAGAAACAAGAAAAACCAATGGGCTATTTCTCTCTCAATCTCTTCCTCTTTTTTTCAGCCCTGAAGGGCTAAAACTGACATAATTTTAAATCTGGTTTTATCAGGACAAAAAGTCACACGGGAGGTCAAGACTGATTTTACTGAAGTCTTTCCATTCCTAAGAGCTGTTCCTTCAGGAAAAATATTGCCTTGTGGGATTTATGTGTTTATTCTGTATTCAAACTCTTTATTCTCTGGAGAAGAAACTTTTGAAAAAACCAAGGGTTACGTTAACATTCAGAATATGAGAAAAAGAAGGGTCACATTCAGAATATGGCAAAGCTGCTGATTCACAGAAGATCTAATTGGCACATCCCACTGAGTGTCAGGTGCTGCTTGGTTCAAATGCTGGTTTTGTAACTGACTCACAGTGTAGAACCTTAGATGATCAGCTTAACCTCTCTATCAGTTACCTGATCAGTGAAACAAAGATGATGTTACAGTCGTTGAATCCTTGCTGGAAGGCCTGCAGAACGGTCTGCCTTGGCTTTATTCAGCACTAACTTAGTGGGTTAACCATCTCCCGCACCATTTCAAGAAGCCCAGAAAATATCATGGTTTAAGAAATTGACACATTGTTAGTTTTTTCTCTCCTCATCCCTTAATTCTGCATTTCTCTTCAATTACTGGTTTTTAATCTAGGGGCACTAAATCTACCATAACTTTGTCTTGTATTATGTGTGTGTATGCTACATTGCTTCAGTCATGTCCAACTTTTTGCAACCCCATGGACTGTAGACCACCAGGCTCCTCTGTCCACAGGATTCTCCAGGCAAGAATACTGGAGTGAGTTGCATGCCCTCCTCCAGGGGATCTTCCCGACCCAAGTGGGTTCTTTGCCACTAGCACCACCTGGGAAGCCCATATTGTATTATCTACAACACTAAATATTAGATTACTGCTACTATGTGTAGTTAGTTGTACAGCATTTATTACAAAATTATAATACAACTTTATTCAGAGTATGGTTGAATCAAATTACTGTTGTTAACAATTTGGTAATAGCAGTATCAGAGGGTGATGACAAAGGGAGGTATAGTCAATGCCACATGACCTGGCCAAACTCTTCTTAACTTCTTTTAAGAACAAAATCTTTTAATCACAAAAGTGATTCAAACACTGTAATTCAATCAATAAGTTATGCTCAGAAAAGATGAACAAATCTAACTTTATCCTGAATTAAGTAAAAAAAAATCTTGCACAATTTTTCTAAAAATTGTTGATTTCATCTTGAATGAAGAGTTTGGGACTAAATGTTTTCCTCACTAGAAAAATTTTAAAGGACTTGTTTTAGAAAGGGGAACAATGCAGGAAATGTTGCTGAATAAATCACCTTGCCACCTCTTCTCTAGCTGTAGTTTCACAGGGAATTCTTAAACTTAAATATCAGAACTTTTGTCTAGAAAAACAGGGATGTCAGGGGATGGCAAAGGTGGGGAAAAGACAAAAAAAGAGAGAACGGCTATGAAGCCAACTGTCCCGCAGCTGCGGAGGGAAGCTCCAGAAGGCATGGGAATTGGAGATACTCTTGTCTTCTGTGGTTGAGCTGCAAGAAGAGCTCCTTCCTTTCTCTGCATCAGATGATATTTTCCTGGAATCAGCTCAGTACAGTCATTTTAAATTACAGAACATGCAGATTTTAGGAGCATAGGCATCTGTTGTGCACAGGCTACAGTGTAGCTGCCTTTCCTGAAAACAGAGGGGATTTTTCAGCTTTCTCACCATGTGCTACAGGTGTTCTTTTGGCAGTCTAGCTCCCTGATGAGGCAGATAAAGCAGAAGTCATGTTGTAAGTAAATCAATTATTTGATCTGTATTAGCGAGGCAACCCAAGTCATTCAAGGTTAGTCTATAAAAATAGAACCCTCTAGTAATGTGATCAGCGTGGAACAAGGGCCATGCATCAGAGAAAGGAAGACAGAGGGAAAAATACACCTCTGGCTGACAACCTTGCAAGGCCTTCCAGGAATACGCAGAAATAGCCTCAGAAATGCTACTGATACCTGGAGTCTGAGCTCTCCCCAAAGACCCCAGTGTTCCTTGGTTCTCGACTGCTCTTTTTGTGTTCACGTATTTCTGAAGACAAGTTGAACAGAATCCCTTTAGTTAATATGGGGACTTGAGTTCCAATCTACAGACAGCAATGAAGAACTGTCATCTAGAGGAAAGAAGGGAGTCCTAGCCAGGGTGGCTTTATGACTCCTCTCCAGTGTTAGTCCCTCCATCTCTGGTTTATGTGCAGGAATAGTAGAGGTGACAGCAAATAACATTTTCAACTGCTTGAATGTTATGATTCTTCTCCCTTCTAGAGGAATGAAAGTGAAGTCACTCAGTCATGTCCGACTCTTTGCGACCATGTGGACTGTAGCCCACCAGGCTCCTCCATCCATGGGATTCTCCAGGCAAGAATTCTGGAGTGGGTTGCCATTTCCTTCTCCAGGGGATGTTCCTGACCTAGGGATGGAACCTAGGCAGACGCTTTAACCTCTGAGCCACTAGGGGAATATAGTGTCTTTAACAAAGCCCAGTAAAATAACTGTAGACTCGACGTGAAGATACAAATAACAGGAACATTATAACAGCACACAGGAAAACCTTTCTCTGTCTATGATTCTACCTCTTCTCGGAGAGGGCAGGAGTAATTAGGATGAGCTCACAAACCCAGCTACCCAACAGTATGCACTATGACCTCCTAATCTCACTCTCACTGTGGTTTCCTGGGCTTTAATCTGTTTCAGGTCAAGAAGCAACAGCTAGAACTGGACATGAAACAACGGACAGGTTCCAAATTGGGAAAGGAGTATATCAAGGCCATATATTGTCACCTGCTTATTTAACTTATACACAGAGTACATCATGAAAAATGCCAGGCTGGATGAAGCACAAACTAGAATCAAGATTGCAAGGCGAAATATCAGTAACCTCAGATATGCAGATGACACCACCCTTATGGTAGAAAGTGAAGAGGAACTAGAGCTTCTTGATGCAAGTGAAAGAAGAGAGTGAAAAAACTCAACATTCAAGGAACTAAGATCATGGCATCTGTTCCCATCACTTCATGGTAAATAGATGGGGAAACAATGGAAACAGTGACAGGCTTCACTATCTTGGGCTCCAAAATCACTGAGAACAGTGACTGCAGTCATGAAATTAAAGACACTTGCTCCTTGGAAGAAAAACTATGACTAACCTAGATAGCATATGAAAAAGCAGAAACATCACTTTGCCAATAAAGGTCCATATAATCAAAGCTATGGTTTTTTCAGTAGTCGTGTATGGATGTGAGAGTTGGACCATAAAGAAAACTGAATGCCAAAGAATTTATGCTTTTGATCTGTGGTGTTGGAGAAGACTCTTGAGAGTCCCTTGGACTGTAAGGAGATCAAACAAGTCAATCCTAAAGGAAATCAGTCCTGAATATTCATTGGAAGGACTGATGCTAAAGTTGGAGCTCCAATACTTTGGCTTCCTGATGTGAAGAATCGACTTTTTTGAAAAGACCCTGATTCTGGGAAGACTGAAGACAAGAGGGGACGGGGATGACAGAGGATGAGATGGTTGGATGGCATCACCAACTCAATGGACATGAGTTTGAGTAAACTCTGGGTGTTGGTGATGGACAGGGAGGCCTGGAATGCTATAGTCCATGGGGTTGCAAAGAGTCGAACACAACTGAGTGACTGAACTGAACTGGTAGCAATTTATAATGCCCATACCACTGAATGAGCAAATTTATGGTTTGGTTTAGTCACTAAGTCATGTCTGACTCTTGCGACCAGAATCCATGGGATTCTCCAGGCAAGAATACTGGAGTGGCTTGCCATTTCCTTCTCCAGGGGATCTTCCTGACCCAGGGATTGAACCTGACTCTTCTGCACTGCAGGCAGATTCTTTACCGACTGAGCTATGAAGGAAGCCCAAGCAAATTTATAGTCCTAGTTTATTCTTCCAGAGAAGGCAATGGCACCCTACTCCAGTACTCTTGCCTGGAAAATCCATGGACGGAGGATGGTAGGCTGCAGTCCATGGGGTTGCTGAGAGTCAGACACGACTGAGCGACTTCACTTTCACTTTACTCTTTCATGCATTGGAGAAGGAAATGGCAACCCACTCCAGTATTCTTGCCTGGAGAATCCCAGGAACGGCGGAGCCTGGTAGGCTGCTGCCTATGGGGTCGCACAGAGTCAGACGTGACTGAAGCGACTTAGCAGCAGCAGCAGCAGTTTATTCTTCAACATGTGTAACATAGCATATGTACAAAAATAGTCAATGCAGCAGTGTGTTGTTTAAGTCAAAGATTGGAAACAATGGTATAGCAGACACATCCAGACTTGGCATAGACACATGGTTCATCTTAAAGTTCACTTGCTGCCAAGGTGGAAAGTTCTGTGTGTGCCGAGAAACTTCCTACCTCAAGCCAATTGCAGCGCCTTCAAGGGCAACCATCAGCCATTAAGAATGGAAGATAGCCCAGGCCTTAGTCTCCTTAGGCTATCATAACAAAATAGTAACAAAAGTGTATGGCTTAAAAAACAGGCATCAGTTTTCTTGCAGTTCTGGATGATACAAATCCAAGATCAAGATTCTGGCCAATTCAGTTCCTGATGAGGGCTCGCTTTCTGATTTGCAGATGGCTGCCTTTTTACCATGTCCCTCCGTAGGCTTTCTTCAGCCAGAGTGGTCAGAGTGAGAGGGAGAGAAAGGGCTCTAGCATCTCTTCTTATAAGGATACTAATCCTACTAGGATTAGCAATTCCCATGTTTATGACCTCATTTAACCTTAATTATTTCCTTATAGGCCCCATCTCCAAATACAGCCATACCCAGAGTTAGAGCTTTTCATCTCAGCTTTTTTTGGGGGGAGGGAGGAGGATAATTGCTTTAAAATGTTGTGTCAACTCAGCTATTTGAATCTCTATAGACAGAGAGATTCAGTCTATAACAATACATACAGCCTCAAGCTTCCCCATCCCTCAGAGTGATGGGTCTGAGGTATGTTCTATATCCTTTCACAGAGGGTTCCTGGGCAAATTGAGCCCAAATTGCTCTAAACTGTGACTTGCTTACTAATCTTCCTTTTCTCCCTCCTCTGGTACTGAGCTTCCTGCAGTCACACCCAGGAAGTGACTTGATCCCAGTAACTTGTCTCAAGGTCTGCTTTGGGGAGCACTCAAAATCAGACAATGTTTCTAATGATCAGCAAGTTGAATCTCAGTTATGCCCACAGGTACTCAGGCCTGCAGGTCATCCCATATTCCTAGTCCTGTGGTAGCAGTTCTATTCTGGTTCATGGTCAGAGAATCTCCTGCTGCAGGGTGGGGTCCATGGGTGCTTGAGAGACTTTGGAAATAGGTCCACCTGGAGAAGAGGTGAGGCAAGTACTGGGAGCCAGTCCATACAGGGAAATACTGTACCATCAAGCACATCAGAGACAGCAGGCAGGACTCCAGTCTCCCATGGAACCCCAGAGCATCCTCAGAGATGAGTTGAAGACAATTACTAAGAAGCATGTGAAATAAGACCAAGTTTGAAAGTTCAAAATATGTTCTCCCTGGAATATTGTTGTCGGGAAATTAATTTTAGAGGATAACAACAAAGGCTGTAATGATTTTTGTCACTATTGATGAATTGTGCCTGTTTTAAACTTTATATGAATGAAAAAATTCAGTATGGCATAATTTTGTGCCTGACTTCTTTTGCTCAAAAGGATGTTTGTTGTTGCATGTACTAACTGCATGTTAAGGAGCCTACTAAAAACAATACAAAATTGATTACAAAGGTAAATCTTGAAAATTTTATTCTTTTCATCTCTCATATTTAAGGAAGAGAATATAAATAATCCAAGTAAGATACACCATGTGAGAAAAATCTTGTGCTTTTCAACATGTTATAACACTACCAGAAATCCTGATTTCTATGGGAAAGAGTTCAGTCACAGCTCCTCAGATCTCTTCCACCAGATCTGATCTATCCCTCAGAGAGAGAAGAGAGAATTCCTGTTCCAATGACTCCACAAAAACTCTAAAAAAAACGTTTCATTTTAAGTTATCTTCAGGTTTCAGTGTTTCAAATTCTTCTCACCTCTTATAACCATGGATAACTATATTTACACTATCACTTTTGAAAAATTCTCATGCTGTGTATATGCCTGGCCCTCATGGATAAGAAGCAGTTGAGTATTACTTGATGGTTAAATCTGATATTGGTTTCTATCCTGTTCATCAACTTTGCCATTAGATATTTCTATCTGATAATCACTGAGGAAGCTTTAGGGAAACTAGAAAACTTTTGCACAATGAAAGAAACCATCAACAAAATGAAAAGGCAGTCTTTTCATTTTGCAAATTATATATCTGATAAAAGGTTAATATCAAAAACATATAAAGAACTGATACAACTCAATAATAACAACAACAAAAACAGCTCAGCTAAAACATGGGCAGAAGACCTGAATAGAGATTTTTCTAAAATCACACATGAAAACATGCTCAACATCACTAATCATCAAGGGAACACAAATAAAAACTACAGTGAGATATTATTCACAGTTGTTAAAGTGGCTATTATCAAAAAGACAAGAGATAGCAGGTGTACTTGAGGATGTGAAGAAAAGAGAACACTTTTGCAGTGTTAGTGGGAATGTAAATTGATTCAGCCACTATGAAAACCAATATAGAGGTTCCTCAAAACATAAAAACTTGAGGACTTCCCTGGCAGTCCAGTGGTTAAGACCTCATGCTGTCAATGCAGTGGACATGGATTTGATCTCTGGTTGGGGAACTAAGATCCCATATGCTAGGGGGCAACTAAGCCTGAGCACCATGACAACTAGAAAGCCTGCATGCCACAACAAAGATTTGTGTGCTGCAACTAAGCTCTACTGCTGCCATCCTGCCCCCACCATAAATAAATAAATGCATGTTAAAAATAAAATTAAAAATTGGAGCTACATCATATGATCCAGTAATCACACTTTTGGATATTTATTCAAAGGGAATGAAAACACTGACTCAAAAGTATATTGGCACCCAATGTTCAATGTAGCATTTATTTACAATAACTGAGACACGTAAACAACTCAAGAGTCCATTGATGGGTGAATGGTTATAGAAATGCACACACAATGAAATATTAATCAGCCATGAAAAGAAGGAAATCTTGACTTCTGTGGCAACATATTTGGAGCTTCAGGGCATCATGGTAAGTGAAAAGAGTTAGAGAAAGACAAATACTGTATGATCTTACTTATAGATAGAACACTAAAAACAAAAACAACTGATACAGAGAATAAATTGGTGATTGCCAGAGAGGGGGTGGGAGTAACCTCAAACTGGCCCAGTGCATGTGGTCTGCATTGGGCCAGTTTGGGCTTCTCATAGCATGGTGGCTGGATTTCCCAGAGTAAGCATCCCACAAAGAGCAGGCTTCAGGGTTTTGACCTAGCTTTGGCAGTCACACAGCAGCACAACCTCTGCTGTACTCAACTGACTGGAAGAGTTACAAGCCCCCAGATTCAAGAGGAAGAAAAATGGAATCGACCGCCTGAGAGCAGAGTTGCAAGGTCAAGAAGACCATGTGGGACTGGCAATTTGGTTCTGACTATTTTTGGAAAATACAAATTGCTATAATATTCTATAAGAAGCCAGGGGAAACATAGAAATCCAGATCTTTAACACTATATTTAAATGGGGAAAAACTCAAAAATATATGTGATTTCAATATTGTATACATATTTTTGCTTTATATGAACTATCCTAGTTTAAACTCATATCCATGATATAGATGTGTGTGTGTGTGTATGTAATCCTGGTATATATAAAAAAAAAAGTGCTTCATGATTCAGTGCTGCCGCCACCGCTGTTGCTAAGTCACCTCAGTCATGTCCGACTCTGTGCGAACCCGTAGATGGCAGCCCACCAGGCTCCCCCGTCCCTGGGATTCTCCAGGCAAGAACACTGGAGTGGGTTGCCATTTCCTTCTCCAATGCATGAACGTGAAAAGTGAAAGTGAAGTCAGTCGCTCAGTCGTGTCTGACTCTTCGTAACCCCATGGACTGCAGCCTACCAGGCTCCTCCATCCATGGGATTTTCCAGGCAAGAGTACTGGAGTGGGGTGCCATCGCCTTTTCCGCATAATTCAATAATCATCATCAATTCCTATCTGCAGCCTTCCTTTGGGCAAGTTCCTCTCCAATTTGCCTCTGTTTCCTCATCTGCAAAATGAGAGAACCATCACTTATCTCTCAGAGTTGTTGAGATAAAAGAACAATTACTTTGAAGGTTTTTGAAACAGATTGTTCTTTCCAAAGATGGTTGGACAATATCTTCTATCTCATTTATTTTTCTACAACATGACCTCATTACTTCCTTATTAAAAAAGTGAAAGTGTTAGTTGCTCAGTCATGTCCGACTCTCTGTTTCCCCGTGGACTGTACCCCGACAGGCTCCTCTGTCCATTGAATCATCCAGGCAAAAATACCGGAGTGGGTTGCCATTTCCTCATCCATGGGATCTCCCCAATCCAGGGATTGAACTTGGGTCTCTTGCACCTCCTTGCATTGCAGGTGGGTTCTTTACTGTGTGAGCCACCAGGGAAGTCTCCCTACATCAAGAAGCACAGTCTAATTCCTCCCGCTGTGAATCTGGGTGGGTTTGTGATAGCTTCAACAAACAGCAAACAGCAGTGATGTGATCTGGCTTCTGAGGCTGGTTCACAAAAGGTCATGCAGTTTCTGTCTTGTTCACTGGAACATTCACTCCTGGAGCCCTGGGCTAGCATGTGAGAAATCTGAGGATGCTGAAGCTATCATGTGTAGCAAATAGTAAGGCTACATGTAAGCCCTCAAGCTGGCAATTCCAATCTTTCATTATCCTGACCCAAAAGTCAAACAGGTGAGTGACTGGAACTCCAGATGATTTCAGGAGTTGTCAAGTCCAGCTGTCATCACTGGCCTTCAAGTCTTCCCAGCTGAGACTACAGACATCAGAGAGCAGACAAATCACTCCCACTCCACCTGAAATCCTGACCCATAGCATCTGGGAGACAAAATAAAATGAGTTGTTTTAAACTGCTAAATGTTGAGATACTTTTTTAGTAGTAATAATAATTGCTAAAGCAAGATATAATATGCAGCTATAGAGATTAGTTCTTTTCTTCTTTCTTTAGAAAGCATCTGATTATGTCGGGAATCTATAAGAACTACATATTTGAAAGTAACTATAACAAATATTAAATCATATGTATAAATTGCAGAGAGAGGCAAGGGAGCAGGCAGAGACAATCATCCCTGGCAAAGCTGCAGCAACTTTTGTGCCAGCAGGCAGGTGCCAAGAGTTCAGACCTGGGCAAAGGGTGAGGAAAGAACGGGTCATTCAGGGCCAAACACAAGTCAGCAGGGAAGAGGTCCCTGGTGCTTGCCAGAGTCAGTAGCATGATGCACTTGGATAAAGGGAAGGATCTGGTTTTACTTAGTCCTGTGACCTAAAGTGTTGAGATGCAACGGTGTATAGTGAGGAAAGAAAGGGGGATTGACCTCAAGATTCAACTCAAGATGGAGAAACACCAAAGATGATGCCTTATTAAAGGAGCATGAAGCAGTAGACTCACGTAGGGCACTTCTTGGTATTCGAAATGATCAAAATCAACAAGTGAAACAGGGTAGCAGGTCTCCATGGGCGGAAAGTCTTCCTTGAAGTTAAGATCTGGCAGTCTTGCAATTTCCAGTGTATTTCCCAGAAGGAAATGGGTAGCTGAGGAAAATCTCACAAACTATTACAAAGATGTGGGTAGGTCAAGGAAGATAAAAATGGATGTGCAGTGTAGAGAGGCTAGCAAGAGTGAGGAGGCACTCACAGCCTAGGCTTGAAGGGTCAGCAGGCAGGAATCATTACAGTTAGGGAGCAGCAGACTCCTTGAGAAGCTCTGGCTTTCAGCAGAAGGGTGCAGCCAATCCGCAGCAACCCCAGGGAAGAATCCAGGAAGATAAGTTCTTCAGTCTTACTCACCTCTGTTATTTCCCTTCTTGGCTGGATCTAAAGTGAAGCCAGAGGGAAAGAGCTCGCTGAAGCAGTCCAAAAAGGCCCACCTTCTAGGGTATAGAGCAGAATGGAGAAAGGTTGAGACTGGACCTGGAGGAGCAAAAGTAAGGTATGTGTCCTTGTTGTTCAGTAGCTCAGTCATGTCTGACTCTTTCTGACCCCATGGACTGCAGCACGCCAGGCTTCCCTGTCCTTCACCATCTCCCAGAGTTTGCTCAAACTCATGTCCATTGAGTTGGTGATGCCACCAACCATCTCATCCTCTGCTGCACCCCTCTCCTCCTGCCCTCTGTCTTTCCTAGCAACAGGGTCTTTCCCAATGAGTCAACTGTTTGCATCAGGTAACCGAAGTACTGAAGCTTCAGCTTCAGCATCAGTTCTTCCATTGAAAATTCAGGGTTGATTTTCTTTAGGATTGACAGGTTTGATCTCCTTGCAGTCCAAGGGACTCTCAAGAGTCTTCTCCAGCACCAGAATTTTAAGGCTTCAATTCTTTGGCACTCAGCCTTCTTTATGGTCCAGCTCTCACATCTGTACATTACTACTAGAAAAACCATAGCTTTGACTATACGGACCTTTGTTGGCAAAGTGACGTCTCTGCTTTTTAATACACTGTTTAGGTTTGTCATAGTTTTTCTTCCAAGGAGCAAGTGTCTTTAATTTCATGGCTTCAGTTAACATCAGCAATAACTTTGGAGCTTAAGAAAATAAAATCTGTTGCTGTTTCCACTTTTCCCCCATCTATTTGCCATGAAGTGATGGGACAAGATGCCACGATCTTAGTTTTTTGAATGCTGAGTTTCTGTTGTTTTTTTAAAAATACTTTCTAATCCAGAGATGGCTACTTTTTTTTTTTAATCACTCTGCACTTTGCTATTATTTTTCACAGCTGTATTTGTTTGCTTTTGCCTATGCTGAGTCTTCATCGCTGTGTGAGCTTCTCTCTAGTTGCAGTGCATGGGCTTTTCCTGGCAGTGGCTTCTCTTCTTGAGGAGCACAGCCTCTAGAGTACGTGGGCTCAGTCACTGTGGCAAATGAGCTGAGTTGCCCCTCGGCACATGGGATCTTCCCAGATCAGGGATCGAACCTGTGTCTCCTGCATTGGCAGGCAGATTCTTTACCACTGAGCCACAAGGGAAGCACTTGAATTTTGAGTTTTAAGGCAGCTGTTTCACTCTCCTCTTTCACCTTCACCAAGAGGTTCTTTAGTTCCTCTTCACATCCTGCCACTAGAGTGATATCATCTGCATATCTGAGATTGTTGATATTTCTCCTGGCAATCTTAATTCCAGCTTGGGATTCATCCAGCATGGCATTTCCATGTTGTACTCTGCATATAAGTTAAACAAACAGGGTGATAATACATTGTACATACAGCCTTGTGGTCCTTTCCCAATTTTGAACAACCTGTTGTTCCATGTAAGGTTCTAACTGTTGCTTCTTGACCTACATACTGGTTTCTCAGGAGGCAGGTAAGGTGGTCTGGTATCCCTATCTCTTTAAGAATTTTCCAGTTTGCTGTAATCCACAGGGTCAAAGGCTTTAGTGTAGTCAGTGAAGCAGAGGTAGATGTTTTCCAAATTCCCTTGCTTTCTCTGTGATCTAACGAAAGTTGGGAATTTGATCTCTGGTTCCTCTGCCTTTTCTAAACACAGTTTATACATCTGGAATTTCTTAGTACACATACTGCTAAAGCCTAGATTGAAGGATTTTGAGCATAAGCTTACTAGCATGTGAAATGAACAAAACTATGTAGTATTTTGTACATTCTTTGGCACTGCCCTTCTTTGGGATTGGAATGAAAACTGACCTTTTGCAGTCCTGTGGCCACTGCTGAGTTTCTCAAATCTGCTGCCATTTTGAGTGCATCACTTCAACAGTATCATGTTTTAGGATTTTAAATGGTCAGCTGGAATTCCATCACCTCCACTAGCCTTGTTAGTAGTAATGCTTCCTAAGGTCCCTTTCAGACTCCAGGATGTCAGGCTCTAGGTGAATGACCACATCCAATTTAGAGCAACACTCTGAGGCTGGAGCAGAATGAGGACAGTGAGGACCCCTGAAGAAGGTGGATGGCCAGTAAAGGCTTCTAGTACCAGCTCTTCTCTCATTGTGGCACCAATGTTATCAGCTAGAAACTGCTGCTGCTACTAAGTCGCTTCAGTCATGTCCGACTCTGTGCAACTCCACAGACAGCAGCCCACCAGGCTCCTCCATCCCTGGGATTCTCCAGGCAAGAGTACTGGAGTGGGTTGCCATGTTCTTCTCCAATGCATGAAAGTGAAGAGTGAAAGTGAAGTCGCTCAGTCGAGTCTGACTGTTAGCAACCCCATGGACTGCAGCCTATGAGGCTCCTCCACCCATGGGATTTTCCAGGCAAGAGTACTGGAGTGGGTCGCCATTGCCTTCTCCACAGCTAGAAACTAGGGGTAATCAATGGGGATAATGCATACAAGACTGGGGATCTATGGATTGGGTAGACTCCAAATAGACTAGGCTATGACAACAGTCAGGTTCATATCCTGTTCATTCATTGTTATTCGATCATCCAGGGTTTCTTAAACTCAACGGTACTGATATTTTGAGCCAGATGATTATTTGTTGTGAGGAGCTGTCCTGTGCATCATAGGGTGTTTATCAGCACCCTGGCCTCTAAATGCAAGATGCCAGTAGTCACACCCCATCCAGTTGTGAAAACCAAAAATGTCTCCAGACCTTCCCATTGTCCCCCTTGGGGAAAAATCACCTTGATTAAGAATCAATGCATTCATTCATTCAAGAAACATTTAAGGAACATTTATCAGGTGACAGGGAGACACTGTGTGGCAGTGGGACGTGGCACTTGCTTTCTCAGACTTTCTAGGCTAGTGAAGGAGTCCAACCTTAGATATACAAGTGCATGAACAATGCACTTTGAGGGGAAGGTTATAGCTAACAGAAGATCTGTTAAAGACCTTTTCAACCTTTTAAACCAGTGCCAGTTTAGAACAAAAGCCATAGATCATGGAAATACGAGGCTGAGGGGGAATTTTTATTGGTCATTAACGTTCTTTAAATTTAGGTTTTCTTTACCTTAAATCTCCAAATATCATACAACTTAATTGCTACTCATCATCAAAAGGTAGAGTCTAATTCCCTCTTCTAAGGAAAAGCAGGTTCCCAAATAGCCACGTGAATGGATAAAGATGGGTATCAGTTAACTTTTGCTATTTTATAAATCATTCCCAAACAGCAACCATTTTATTTGCTTACAGTTCTGCTAGTCAAATGAACAGCAGAACTGGGCCCACTAAGTTGAGCTTGGATGGTCTAGGGTGGCCTCACTCAATTGCTGGTTGGTAGGCTGATTGGTTTGTGGGTGGAAGGAGGAGCAGGGAAGGCAGTTCACTTACATGTCTGGTACTTGTTTTGATATCAGCCGGGGTGATTGGATGACTTTGTCATATTTCCAGTCAATTCAACAGCTCCTTAAATCTCATCAGAAAAAGAAGGGGCATGTCAGATCTATCTTTATAGATCTGTCTCCCAATCTGTCCCTCCTCTTTCCTCCATTCCTGGGCAACTACAAGTCTGTTCTCTATGTCTGTAAGTCTGTTTCTATTTTGTAGTTGGGTTCATTTGTGCCATGTTTTAGATTGCACATATACATGATAGCATATGGTATTTATCTTTCTCTTTCTGATTTACTTCACTTGGTATGATAATCTCTAGGTCCATTCATGTTGCCGCAGATGGCCTTATTACATTCTTTTTATGACTTAATAATATTCCATTGTGTATATGTACCATATGTTCTTTATAGAATTTTTCTTAGAGCTTCCAGATATATTTGAAATATGCTTTCTAAACAGCAAAAGAGACAGATGTATAGAACAGTCTTTTGGACTCTGTGGGAGAGGGAGAGGGTGGGATGATTTGGGAGAATGGCATTGAAACATGTATAATATCATATAAGAAACGAATCGCCAGTCTAGGTTTGATGCAGGATACAGGATGCTTGGGGCTGGTGCACTGAGATGACCCAGAGAGATGGTATGGGGAGGGAGATGAGAGGGGGGTTCAGGATTGGGAACACATGTACACCCGTGGCGGATTCATGTTGATGTATGGCAAAACCAATACAGTATTGTAAAGTAAAATAAAGTAAAAATAAATAAATAAATAAAAGAAAACAAAAGGATATGTTGTTTTGAAGTCAGGCTCATATAGAAATA
>SJYC01069519.1:0-36930 GCA_006408675.1 Madoqua kirkii
TTTAAGAGCCTCCATAATCTCAGTTTATTCAGGATTCTGTACATAGTATTTTTTTATATTATGATATTTATAATTCATAAAATTCTACTGGGGAGGAGACCTTATAGTAGGAAAAAGTAAAGCTGAATCTCGGGAATGTGGTAAATTTATAAATGTAAGCAATGTCTTAACTAAAATAATAAATTTAATATGGTGTAATTTCAGGATAACTTTGGCTATGAAAAGAGTAAAGAGAGGAACCTTTTTTTTTTTTTTTTACAGTATTCCAAAACACTTAGCATGCAGTTTGCAGATTTTGGACTGACGCCTTTCATATATACAACTCTGAAGAGGAAAACTTATTTTCCACAAGGAAGAATAAAGGATGGGTATTTAATTTTTAAATTTAAGATGTGAAATTTATCTTTAAAATTAAGAAAAATTATTATCAGAAACTTCAAGATATTTAAAAACCCCAGTGGAATTTCATGGAGTATCTTCTATGTAATTTTAAGTAGCTTCTTTTAACACATAAAAATTGTGATAATCAGAACTCGTTACCAACTCAGAAAATGCCAGTCACAGTCCTGGATTAGGTTCACAATTTATTTAAATAGCTAAAGGTCAATGAAAAAGTCTCATTCAGGATAGTAGCAAATCTTGACAATACTGCAAAATGTTTTATGCTGGTTCTTTAAAATGAGCCACGGTGGTATGACTGATAGCACAGTTATTACCTTTATTTCAGTGTAGGGGCATACACACAAACACACATCTGAAAAGTAAAACTGGTTATTATTAAAGTTAGTAGGTGATCATGGGGTTTAAACAAACTTTTTGAAATTTTATTTTATTGAAGTATAGTTGGTTTACAATGTTGTGTTAATTTCTACTGTATAGCAGTGATTCAGTTATATATATATAATATATATTATATATATATTTCCCTGTGCTACACAATAGGACCTTGTTGTTTATCCAGCCTATATATACTAGTTTGCATCTGTTAACCTCAGTCTCCCAATCTATCCCTCCTCATTCCTCCCTTCCTTGGCAACTACAAGTCTGTTCCCTAAGTCTGTAAGTCTGCTTCTGTTTTGTAGATAAGTTCACTTGTGTCATATTTTAGATTGCATATATAAGTGATAGCATAAAGTATTTATCTTTCTCTTTCTGATTTACTTCACTTAGTATGATAATCTCTAGGTCCATTCATGTTGCTGCAGATGGCCTTATTACATTCTCTTTATGACTTAATAATATTCCACTGTGTATATGGACCATACCACTTTATCCATTCACCTGTTGATGGACACTTCATGTTGTTTCCACGTCTTGGCTATTGTAAATAGTGCTTCAGTGAACACTGGTATGTGTGTGTCTTTTCAAACTGTAGTTTGTCCAGATATATGCCCAGGAGTGGGATTGCAGGGTCACACTGTAACTCTGTTTTTCATTTCTCAAGGCACCTCCATACTGTTTTTCATAGTGTCTGTGCCAATTTACATTCCTACCAACAGTGTAGGAGGGTTCCGTTTTCTCCATACCCTCTCCAGCATTTATTATTTATAAACATTTTTAATGATGGCCATTCTGATTGGTTTGAGGTGATACCTCATTGTAGTTTTGATTTGCATTTCTATAATAATTAGCAATAAAGAACATCTTTTCATGTGTTTATTAGCCATCTGTATGTTTTCTTTGGAGAAATGTCTGTTTAGATCTTCTGTCCATCTTTTGATTGGGTTGTTCAAGGTTTCTTGCTATTAAGTTATATAAGCTATTTATAGATTTTGGAACTTAATCCCTTGTGGATCACATAATCTGAAAATATTTTCCCTCAGTCTGTAAGTTGTGTTTTCATTTTGTTTATGGTCTCCTTTGCTATACAAAAGCTTTTAAGTTTGATTAGGTCCCATTTGTTTATTTTTGCTTTTATTTCTACTGCTTTGGAAGACTGACCTAAAATAACACTGGTACAATTAATGTCAGAGAATGTTTTGCCTATGTTCTCATCTAAGAGTTTTATAGTGCCATGTTTTAAATTCTTTAAGCCACCTTGAGTTTATTTTTGTATATCTTCTGAGGATTTGTTCTAACTTCATTGATTTATATACAGATAGCCAGCCTTCCATAATCAATCAAGCACCTAGGCTTGACTGATAATCCAAGGCTGTATATTTTCACCCTGCTTATTTAACTTATATGCAGAGTACATTATAAGAAATACCGGACTGGATGAAGCACAAGCTGGAATCAAGATTGCCAGGAGAAATAGCAATAACCCCAGATATGCAGATGACACCACCCTTATGGCAGAAAGCAAAGAAAACCTAAAGAGCCTCTTGATAAAAGTGAAAGAGGAGAGTGAAAAAGTTGGCTTAAAACTCAACATTCAGAAAACTAAGATCATGGCATCTGGTCCCATCACTTCATGGCAAATAGATGAGGAAACAGTGGAAACAGTGACAGACTTTATTTTGGGGGGCTCTAAAATCACTGCAGATGGTGACAGTACCCATGAAATTAAAAGACAGTTTCTTCTTGGAAGAAAAGTTATGACCAACCTAGACAGCAGATTAAAAAGCAGAGACATTACTGACAGAGGTCCACCTAGTCACAGCTATGGTTTTTCCAGTAGTCATGTATGGATGTGAGAGTTGGACTATAAGAAAAGGTAAGCACCAAAGAACTGATGCTTTTGAACTGTGGTGTTGCAGAAGACTCTTGAGAGTGCCTTGGACTACAAGGAGATCCAAGCAGTCCATCCTAAAGGAAATCAGTCCTGAATATTCATTGGAAGGACTGATGCTGAAGCTGAAACTCCAATACTTTGTCCACATGATGCCAAGAACTGACTCACTGGAAAAGACCCTGATGCTGGGAAAGATTGAAGATAGGAGGAGAAGGGCAGTGGATGAGATGGTTGGAATGCATCAGTGACTCAATGGACATGAGTCTGAGCAAGCTCAGGAGTTGGTGATGGACAGGGAAGCCTGGCATGCTGCATTCCATGGGGTCACAAAGAGTCAGACACAACTGAGTGACTGAACTGAATTGAACTGAGGCAAAGGGCAAGGTGCCTATAACTAAAAGATTTAGTACTTCTAGATAACCTTATAGTTTAGTGGGCGAGACAAACAAATAGATGCTGTGATAGAAGTAAACCCAAGGTAAAGTGGAATATATAGAAGGTATACCAACTAAGGCTTGGAAGGTGCACTAAGCCTCAGAGAGGACTTTCCTAAAGAGGTGACATCTGCATTATTGAAAGAAAATAAAAGTCAGCCAATTGAAAGAGCCTTTCAAACAGTGGGGCAACATATAGGAGGGCCTTCAGAGACCTGAGAGAGCAATTTCATTCTAGGAGATCAAAGTTCAATTCGTGGTTAAAGTAAAGGGTGATTTTAGAACATGCTCAAACAATTTAGAACATGCTTCAACTTAAAATAGACTGCTATATACATAGATTGTTATATAAGAAAACCTCATGGTAACCACAAACCAAAAACCAATAGGGTCACCAAAAATAAAGGGAAAGGAATGCAGATATTGCACTAAAGTCATCAAAATACAAGGAGAGATAATAAGAGAAGAAAGTAACAGAGAACAATGACAGCAACAAAAGTAACCAGAAGACAATTAACAAAATGGCATATATATCAATGCCATTTTGTTTGTCTGTAAATACATATATATCAATAATTACTTCAAATGTAAATGAACTAAATGCTCCCATCAAAAGCTACAGGGTAATGAATGGATTGAAAAACAAGACCCATATACATGCTGCCTGTAACAGACTCACCTCAGATCCAAAGACATACACACAGACTGCAAGTGAAAGGGTGGAAAAAGACACAGGCAGACCTTATTTTATTGTGCTTCACTTTATAATTGAAGGCTTTTGGCAGCTCTGTGTCTGTCAGTACTCTCAGTACCATTTTTTATTACAGCATTTGTTCATTTTGTGTCTCTGTGCCACATTTTGTAATTCTTGTAATATTTCAAACTTTTTGTTATTGTTTATATTATTATATTATATTTTATGTAATAATATTAATGACTACAGCCATGAAATTAGAATATGCTTACTTCTTGGAAGGAAAGCTATGATAAGCCTAGACAGCAGACAGCATATTAAAAAGCAGAGACATCACTTTGCTGACAAAGGTCCATATAGTCAAAGCTATGGTCTTTCCAGTAGTCATGTATGGATGTGAGAGTTGGACCATAAGGAAGACAAAGTGCCAAAGAATTGATGCTTTCAGACTGTGGTGCTGGAGAACTCTTTCAAATCCCTTGGCCTGCAAGGAGATCCAACCAGTCAATCCTAAAGGAAATCAACCCTGAATATTCACTGGAAGGACTGATGCTGAAGCTGAAGCTCCAATACTTTGGCCACCTGATGCAAGGTACCTGATGCTAAGAAAGATTGAGGGCAATAGGAAAAGGGGACAACAGAGTATGACATGGTTGGATGGCATCACAGACTCAATGGGCATGAGTTTGGGCAAACTCTAGGAGATAGTGAGGCAGAGGGAAGGAAGCCTGGTGTGCTGCAGTCAATGGGATCACAAAGAGTCAGACATGACTTTGTGACTGAAGAACAACAAATATTAATGGTGGTCTGTGATCAGTGATCTTTGATACTACTATTGCAAAGTGATAATTAGCTGAAGACTCAAATTTTGGTTAGTATTTCTTACCAATAACGTCTTTTTGATAAAGGTATATATGTTTTTCTTTTAGACAGTTGGACACTCAATAGACCACAGCATGTAATATTTTTATGCATTGGGAAGCAAAAGCAATCATGTGACTTGCTTTACTGCAATATGTGCTTTATGCGATGGTCTGGAACTGAACCCGTAATATCACCAGAGAATGCCTGTATTCCATGAAAATGAAAGCAAAAATATAGCTGGGGTAGCAATATTTACATTGGACAAAATAGACTTTTACATGAACTGTAATGAAAGACAAATTGGAACATAAATGATAAAGAGATCATCAATCCAAAAAGAATATATAACTGTTGTAAATATATAAGTACCCAACTTAGGAATACCTAAATACATAAAGGAAATATTAACAGACATAACAGGAGAAGTTGACAGTAATACAATAACAACAGGGTCCTTTAAACCCCACTTATATTAATGGACAGATTATCTATACAGAAAACCAATAAGGAAACACTGGCATTAAATGACATATTAGAACAGATGACCTTATGAGATGTATACAGAGCATTTCACCCCAAAACATCAGAATACACATTCTTTTAGGTACGCATGGAGTATCCTCCAGGATAGGTTACATGTAAGAACATAAATGGGTATCAATAAATTTAAAAAGATTGAAATCATATTGAGCATTTTTTCCAGTCGTAATGGTTCAGTTCAGTCGCTCAGTTGTGTCTGACTCTTTGCGACCCCGTGAATTGCAGCACGCCAGGCCTCCGTGTCCATCACCAACTCCTGGAGTTCACTCAGACTCACGTCAATCAAGGTGGTGATGCCATCCAGCCATCTCATCCTCTGTCATCCCCTTCTCCTCCTGCCCCCAATCCCTCCCAGCATCAGAGTCTATTCCAATGAGTGAACTCTTCATGTGAGGTGGCCAAAGTATTTGAGTTTCAGCTTCAACATCAGTCCTTCCAATGAACACCCAGGACTGATCTTCAGAATGGACTGGTTGGATCTCCTTGCAGTCCAAGGGACTCTCAAGAGTCTTCTCCAACACCACAGTTCAAAAGCATCAAGTCTTTGGCACTCAGCTTTCTTCACAGTCCAACTCTCACATCCCTACATGACCACTGGAAAAACCACAGTCTTGACTAGATGGACCTTTGTTGGTTAAGGAATGTCTCTGCTTTTTAACATGTTATCTAGGTTGGTAATAACTTTCCTTCCAAGAAGTAAGCATCTTTTAATTTCATAGCTGCAGTCACCATCTGCAGAGATTTTGGAGCTCCCAAAAATAAAGTCTGACACTGTTTCCACTGTTTCCTCAGCAATACATGAACTGTGAAATTCCAGTTGTTCAAGCTGGTTTTAGAAAAGGCAGAGGAACCAGAGATCAAATTGCCAACATCTGCTGGATCACGGGAAAAGGAAGAGAGTTCTAGAAAAACATCTATTTCTGCTGTATTGACTATGCCAAAGCATTTGACTGTGTGGATCACATAAACTATGGAAAATTCTGAAAGAGATGGGAATACCAGACCACCTGACCTGCCTCTTGAGAAATCTGTATGCAGGCCAGGAAGCAACAGTTAGAGCTGGACGTGGAACAACAGACTGGTTCCAAATAGGAAAAGGAGTATGTCAAGGCTGTATATTGTCACCTGCTTATTCAACCTATATGCAGAGCACATCATGAGAAACGCTGGGCTGGAAGAAGCACAAGCTGGAATCAAGATTTCCGGGAGAAATGTCAGTAACTTCAGATATGCCGATGACACCACCCTTATGGCAGAAGGTGAAGAGGAACTAAAAAGCCTCTTGATGAAAGTGAAAGAGGAGAGGGAAAAAGTTAGCTTAAAGCTCAACATTCAGAAACCTAAGATCATGGCATCTGGTCCCATCACTTCATGGGAAATAGATGGGGAAACAGTGGAAACAGTGTCATAATGATATGAGACTAGAATCAGCTACAAGAAGAAACTAGGTAAAAGCACAAGCACATGGGGTCTATACAACCATTGGTGGTCACTGTAAATATCAAAGAGAAAATAAACTAACACCTTGAGACAAATGGAAGTGGAAATATAACATTCTAAAGGCTATGGGATGCAACAAAGGCAATTCTAAGAGAGAAGTTTATAGCAATACAGATTACATCAGGAAAGAAGAATATTACAAATAATCTAAATTTATACCTAAAGGAACTAGAAAAAGAAGAATAAACAAAGTCCAAAGCTAGTAGAAGGAAAGAAATAATGAAATCATAGTGGAAACAAATGAAACAAAGAGGGAAAGAGGGAAGGAGGGGTGAATGAAGAGTTTGTTCTTTGAAAAGATAAACAAAGTTGATAAAACATTAGCCAGACACATCAAGAAAACAGAGATGTGGCCCAGATAAATAAACTCAGAAGTGAAAGAGAAGCTAAAATGGACACCATAGAAATACAAAATATAAGAAATTACTTATGAAAAATTACACACCAACAAGTAGGACAAAGCAGAGAAATGGAAGGATTGCTAGAAACATACAGTCTTCTAAGACTGAATCCAGAAGAAATAGAAAATCTGCACAGACCAATTATTAGTGATTAAATTGAATCAGTAATCAAAAACTTCTAACCAACCAAAGTCCAGGACTAGATGCCTTTACAGGTGAATTCTACTGAACATTTAATGAAGACTTAATAATTATTCTTCTTAAACTATCCCCCAAAAAACTGAACAGGAAATCATTCTATGAGGCTGGCATCACCTTGGTACTAAAATCAGATAATGGCACTACAAAGAAGAAAATTACAAGTCAGTATCACTAATGAACACATATGCAAAATTACTCAACAAAATATTAACAAATGAGATTCAACAATTCATTTAAAAAAATCGTATACCATGATCACATGAGATTTATCCCAGGGAAAGAAGGGTGAATCAACATCCACAAATCAATCACTGTGATACACCACATTAACTAAATAAATGGTAAAAGTCATGTGAGTATCTCAATAGATGCACAGAAAAACTTTTCACAAATTCAACATCCATTTATGATAAAGGCTCTCAACAAAGTGCATACAGAAGAAATGTGTGTGTGCTCAGTCTTAGTTGTGTCTGCCTCTTTATGACCCCACGGACTGTAGCCCACCAGGCTCCTCTGTCCATGGGATTCTCCAGGCAAGAGTACTGGAGTGGGTTGCCATTTCCTCCTCCAGTGGATATTCTAACCCGAGGATCAAACGTATGTTTCCTGCATTGGCAGGGAGATTCTTTACCACTGAACTACCTAGGAAGTCCAAATGAACATATCTGAATATTAAAAAGGCCATATATGATAAACCCACAGCTAATATTATACGCAATAGAGAAAGCTTGAAAGCATTTCCCTATGATCAGAAACAAGACAAGGATGTCCACTCTCTTCACTTTCATAGTATAAAAATTTTCATCCACAGCAATCAGACATTAAAAAATAAATAAAATGAATCCATATTGCAAAGGAAAAAGTAAAACTGTTTGCAGGTGACATGGTATTAAATATTAAAAATCCAATCAATCCTACCAAAATACTATTAGAACTGAAAAAAAAAAGTGAAGTTGCAGAGAATAAAATTAACATATAGAAATCTGTTGCATTTCTATATGCTGGTAACAAAACTATGACAGAGAGAAATTAAGAAAGCAATCCCACTTATGGCTGCATCAAAAGGAATAAAATACATAGGAATAAATTTAACCAAGGAGGTTAAAAACCTGTATTCTGAAAAGTATAAGACACTAATAAGGGAAACTGAAGAAGACACAAATAAACGGAAACATTTTACTCACTCATAAACTGGAAAAACTAATATTGTTATATGCCCATACTACCCAGATCAATCTACAGATTCAGTGCAATTCCTATCAAAATACCAATGGCATTTTTTACAGAACTAAAATAATCCTAAAACATGTATGAAAATACAAAAGAACCTGAATATCCAAGCAACCTTGAGAAAGAAGAACATAGCTGAAGGAACCACAATCTAATTGAAACTATACAACAGCATTATAGTAACAGTAATTTCATAGTTATAGTCATTTAAAAGTATGATACTGGTGCAAAAATAGACACATAGGTCAATGGAACAGAATAGAGAACCCAGGAATATACGCATACTTATATGGTCAATTAATCTACGTGAAGGAGACAAGAATATACAATGGAGAAAAGAATAAAACTGGACCAATTTCTTACACCATATATAAAAATAAACTCAAAATGGATTAAAGACTAAAGTGTAACCTCTGGAGTGATGAAACTCCTAGAAGAAAACGTAATCACTGTACTCTTTGATGTTGGTATTGATAGTGTTTTCCTGGTTTGGTCTCAGGCAAGGACAACAAAAGCAAATATAAACAAATGGACTCCATCAAAAGCTTTTTTTTTTTTGGCCAGGGAGGGAAGATCCTATAAATTGCTTGCCACCCAATTTATAGGATCTTAGTTTCCCCAACCAGGGATTGAATCTGGGCCTATAGCAGAGAAAGCACCAAGTCCTAACTACTTAACCACTTGACCACTAAGTAATTCTCAAACTAAAACACTTTCACACAGAGAAGGACACCATCAGTAAAATGGAAAGGCAGACTCCTGATTGGAGATGGTATTAGCAAATGTTATGTCTAATAAGCTAATATCTAGATGGTATAACACTTTTCACAGAGAAGGAAATAATCAATAATACCTAGATTGTACAAAGAAGTCATACAAATCAATGTCAAGTAAAATCCAATTTAAAGATGGGAAGATGATGTGAAAAGACGTTTCTCGAAAGCATGCATATAAATGGCCAATAGACATATGAAAAGATGCTCAATAGGACTAATACTCAGGGAAATACAAATCAAAACCACAGTGAGATACTATCTTTTTGATAATCAAAAAGATAACAAAATAACACATGTTGGCAAGGATATGGAGAAAAGGGAACCCTGACACACTCCATATAATAAATAGATGTAGTACACTCCATGTAGTACATGCCCCCAGTAGTCATTTATGGGTATGAGAGTTGAAGGTTGAGCGGAGAAGAATTGATGCTTTTGAACTGTGGTGCTGGAGAAGACACTTGAGACTCTTGAGAGTCCCTTGGACAGGAAAGAGATCAAACCAGTCAATCCTAAGGGAAATCAACACTGAATATTCATTGGAAGGACTGATACTGAAGTTGAAGCTCCAATACTTTGGCCACCCGATGTGAAGAACTGACTCACTGGAAAAGATCGTGATGCTGGGAGTGATAGAGGAGAGTGGGGCGACAGAGGGTGAGGTGGTTGGATAGCATCATGGAATTAATGGACATGAGTTTGAGCAAACTCCAGGAGAGAGTAAAGACAGGGAAGCCTGGTGTGCTGCAGTCCATGGAGTCACAAAGAGTTGGATACTACTGAGCAACTGAACAACACGCACTCTTGGTGGGAATGTTAACTGGCACAGCCACTATGGGAGAACTTCCTCAAGAAATTAAAAACAGAACTACCATATGATCTAGCAATTCCACTTCTGAATATTTGCCCTAAGAAAATAAAAACACTAAGTTGAAAAGATAGATGTGTTCACTGCAGCATTATTTACAATCACCAAGATATGGAAGCAACCTCAATATCCATCAGTAGATGAACCAATAATGATGGGATACATACACAGACACAGTGAACTATCACTCAGGCATAAAAAATAATGAAATCCTACTATTTACAACATGGATGGGCCAAGAGAGTATTATGGAAAATGAAGTAGGTCAGACAAAGAAAGAAAAATACTGTATGATCTCACTTGTATGTGAAATCTAAAAGTCAAACAAAGTAAAATAGAAACAGACATAGTTACAGAGAACAAACTGGTGGCTGCCAGGGGGTGGGAGGTGCAGGGACTTTGATGAAATAAGCGAAGGGAATTAAGAGGTACAACCTGTAGTTACACAGGGATAATAATAATTCACAGGGACATAATATACAGTATAGGAATATACCAATAATACTATAATAATTTTGTGTGGTAACAGATGATTACTAAATTTATCATGGTGATCACTGTGTTATTACTTTGATTGTCAAATCACTATGTTGTACACCTGACATGAACACAATATTGTATGTCAACTGTACTTTAATAAAATAAAATAAGTTATATGGCAAGCTAATTAAAAAAAGAAATTCAACTTTATGGTAACTAATACAGAATAAGTATAGATTTAACTTAGTTTTTTGGCAACATGTATATAAGTTGTTTTTCACAATTAATTCAGCAAATGTTTGTTGTACATCTACTAATCAAGCTACTGTTAGAAACTAGGGGTACAGTCAAGGTCCTTGCCTTCTATAATCAAATTTTAATTGGGAATTCAAGAATTCAAATTATTCTAACATAGGAAATGGATAATTAAGTAAATATGTAAATAACGTATCAAAAACTATGAAAAACTATACTAACTGATAATACAGAGAGAAATATATTTAGATACCATCTTAAAGGAGGCATTGAGTTTAGATGAAGCATTTATATGAACCAGAAATGTGAAAAAAATGTGGAAAGACTAATCTACATTCTTAAAAAGGAAAAAAAATTAGCAGTGGAACAGAAACATACACAATTATAGACCAATACATCTGAAAACTTAAAGAAAAAACATTGTAGAAAATAGTTTTTCAAACTTGACTCAGAAGGAAATACAAGAGTTGAGCAATATTTTGACTATGAAGAAACTTAATCAGTATTTAACAATCTTTAAGGAGGGCGAGAGAGCACCAGCACAGAAAATTTCAATCCTAACTTGCAAAGTGAAGTTATCAAGTTTGCATATGCCAATTCAGGCAAGGTATGTACGAGAAAGACAACTTACATGCTGTTGTCCTTTATGAACCTAGATACAAAATTCTGAATAAAACATTAGCAAAATAAATCCAATAATATATGAAAAGAGAAATGACATATAATCAAGTTGGTTTATACCAGAAGTGCAAGCTTAGTATGATATTTTAAATGTTTTAACATAATTTATTACATTAATAGATTAAAGGAGAAAACTGCATGTCATCTCAATAGGGACAGAATGAAGCTTTATTTTTACCTCATATCATATATTACTTACCTCATGAAAGTGAAAGTAAAAGTTGCTTATCCGTGTCCAACTCTTTGCAACCCCATGGATTTAGTCCATGGAATTCTCCTGGCCAGAATACTGGAGTGGGTAGCCTTTCCCTTCTCCAGAGGATCTTCCCAACCCAGAGATTGAACCCAAGTCTCTCACATTGCAGGTGGATTCTTTACCAACTGAGCCACAGGGGAAGCCCAAGACCACTGGAGTGGGTAGCCTACCCCTTCTCCAGCGGATCTTCCTGACCCAGGACTTGAACCAGGGTCTTCTGCATTGCAGGTGGATTCTTTTCCAACTGAGCTATCAGGGCAGCTTAGTACTTACCTCATATCATACATTAAAATAATCTCAGATTAATAATAATTATGATAATAAAACAACTTCAGAAGACATACATGTGAAAAGCTAAGCTAAGAACTTTTAGAAAGAGATAGAATAATACTTTTATTGCCTCAGGATAGAAAATAATTTCTGTAATTAATAAAAGTATCTCAAATTATAAAATCAAAGATTGGATAAACACTCATTAATAAGTACATGAAATGATGTTTGACTTTATTGATAATTAGAGAAAAATATTAATAGCCCAAAGAGGATCATTTTACACACAGAGACTGATAAATATGTTAACATTTTATAATGTTGTTAATGAAAACATGTCAGTCTATTCAAGCTTCTGTAACAAAATACCACAAGCTGGGTGACTTTATAACAACAGAGGCTTATTTTTCACAGTTCTGGAGGCTGGAAATTTGAAATCAGGGTGCCAGTATGATTGATTGAAAGCCCTCTTTTGGGTGTTAGAATTCTCACTGTATCTGCACATGGCAGAACAGGCTGGGGAGCTCTCCTGGGGTTCTTTTACAAGGTGTTAATCCCACTTATGAGAGCTCTACCCTCATGACTTACCTCTCTAAGGCCCCACTATTACCATCTTATTGGGCATTAGGATTTCAATATATGAATACTGAGCAAACACAAACATTCACACCATAGCAATGCGCAACAATGGGAACATTTACACACATTGCTAGCAGAAGTATAAATTGGCACAAGCAATTTGAAAGATATTTTTACATTGTCAAAGTTGAAGATGCATATATCCAATGGTTGAGCAATTCAACACCTGTGGTTACCTTAGAGAACCCATGCACAGGTAAATCAAGAGATATGTGGAAATCTATCTATAGCAGCATTTTTCTGAAAGGAAAAGAATTGAAACTCTAATTTCCTTTCATAGAGGAATGGATAAACATTCTCTTACATAATTATACTATAGAAATTATACGTTATACAGCTGTGAGAAATAAACACAGCAACACAAATCAACATGAATGTATTTCACAAGCATATATTGAAGGAAAACAGAATGGCAAACTACTTCTGCATTCTTGCCTTAAGAACCCCATGCACAGTATAAAAACGCAGAAAGATGTGACACTGAAAGATGAACTCCCCAGGTCGGAAGCTGTCCAAAATGCTCCTGGAGAAGAGCGGAGAAGTAGCTCCAGAATGAAGAAAAAGTCTGAGTCAAAGTGGAAAAAATGTCCAGTTGTGGATGTGTCTAGAGGTAAAAGTAAAGTCCAATGCTGTAAAGAAGAGTATTGCATAGGAACCTGGAACGTTAGGTCCATGAATCAAGGTAAATTGGAAGTGGTCAAACAGGAGATGGCAAGAATGAACATCAGCATTTTAGAAATCAGTGAACTAAAATGGACTGGAATGGCCAACAATCCCTTAGAAAAAACAGAGTAGCCCTCATAGTCAACAAAGTCTCAAAAACGACAGAATGATCTCGGTTCATTTCCAAGGCAAACCATTCAATATCACAGCAATCCAAGTCTATGCCCCAACCACTAAGGCCAAAGAAGCTGAACAGTTCTATGAAGACCTACAAGACCTTCTAGAACTAACAGCAAAAATAGATGCCCTTTTCATCACAGGGGATTGAAATGCAAAAGTAAGAAGTCAAGAGAAACCTGGAGTAACAGGCTAGTTTGGCCATGGAGTACAAAATGAATCAGGGAAAGGGCTAACAGAGTTTTGCCAAGAGAACACACTAGTCAGAGTAAACACCCTCTTCCAACAACACGAGAGATGACTCTGCGCGTGAACATCACCAGATGATCATGTGTGAACATAATCAGATTGATTACATTCCTTGCAGCCAGAGATGAAGAAGCTCTATACAGTCAGCAAAAACAAGACCAGGAGCTGACTGTGGCTCAAATCATGAATTCCTTATTGCCAAATTCAGACTGAAATTGAAGAAAGTAGGGAAAACCACTAGACCAGGTATGACCCAAATCAAATCCATTATGATTTTACAGTGGAAGTGACAAATAGATTCCAGGGATTAGATTTGATAGAGTACCTGAAGAACTATGGATGGAAGTTTGTAATATTGTACCAGAAGTGGTAATCAAGACCATCCCCAAGAAAAAGAAATGCAAAAAGGCAAAATGGTAGTCTGACGAGGCCTTATGAATAGCTGAGAAAAGAAGATAAATGAAAAGCAAAGGAGAAAAGGAAAGATAAACCCATCTGAATACAGAGTTCACAGAATAGCAACAGGAGACAAGAAAGCCTTCCTAAGTGAACAGTGCAAAGAAACAGAGGGGGAGGGAAAAAAAAAAAACCAGAATGGGAAAGGCTAGAGATATCATCAGGAAAATCAGAGACACAAAGGGAATATATGGGCACAGTAAAGGATAGAACGGTATGGACCTAACACAAGCAGAAGAGGTGGTGAGAATACACAGAACTATACAAAAAAGATCTTAATGATGCAGATAACCATGGTGGTGTGATTGCTCACCTAGAGCCAGACATTTTGTAGTACAAAGTCAAGGGGGCCTTAGCATCACTACAAACAAGCTAATAGAGGTGATGGAATTCTAGTTGAGCTATTTCAAATCCTGAAAGATGATGCTATGAAAGTACTGCACTCAATATGCCTACAAATTTGGAAAATTCAGCAATGGCCACAGGACTGGAAAAAGTCAGTTTTCATTCCAGTCCAAAGACAGGCAACACCAAAGAATGCATACTACCGCACAGTTGCACTCATTTCACACGCTAATGAAGTGATGCTCAAAATTCTCCAAGACAGGCTTCAACAGTACGTGAACCGAGAACTTCCAGATATTCAAGCTGGCTTTAGAAAAGGCCGAGGAACCAGAGATCAAATTGCCAACATCTGCTGGATCATTGAAAAAAACAAGAGAATTTTAGAAAAACCACCTACTTCTGCTTTATTGACTATGCCAAAGGCTTTCACTGTGTGGATCACAACAAACTGGAAAATGCTTCAAGGAGTCTGTCAAGGCTGTATATTGTCAGCCTGTTTATTTAATATATGCAGAGCACATCATGTGAAATGCCAGGCTGGATGAAGCACAAGCAGGAATCAAGATTGTCAGGAGAAATAGCAATAACCTCAGATATGCAGATGACACCACCCTTAAGAGAGAAAGAGAAGAAGAATCTCGTGATGAAAGTGAAAGAGGAGAGTGAAAAAGTTGGATTAAAAGCATTAAAAAAACAAAGATCATGGCATCTGGTCTCATCATTTCATAGCAAATAGACAGGGAAACAATGAAACAATGACAGACTTTATTTTCTTGGATTCCAAAAATCACTGTAGATTGTGACTGCAGCCATGAAATTAAAAGACGCTTGCTCCTGGGAAGAAAACTTATGATAAACTCAGATTCACGACCCAGATAATCATGATGGTGTGATCACTCATCTAGAGCCAGACATCCTGGAATGTGAAGTCAAGTGGGCCTTGGAAAGCATCACTACGAGCAAAGCTAGTGGCGGTGAGCTATTTCAGTAGAGCTATTTCAAATCCTGAAAGATGATGCTGTGAAAGTGCCGCACTCAAAATGCCAGCAAATGTGGAAAACTCAGCAGTGGCCACAGGACTGGAAAAGGTCAGTTTTCATTCCAACCCCAAAGAAAGGCAATGCCAAAGAATGCTCAAACTGCCGCATAATTGCACTCATCTCACACACTAGTAAAGTAATGCTCAAAACTCTCCAAGCCAGGCTTCAGCAATACGTGAACCATGAACTTCTTGATGTTCAAGCTGGTTTTAGAAAAGGCAGAGGAACCAGAGATCAAACTGCCAACATCTGCTGGATCACGGAAAAAGCAAGAGAGTTCCAGAAAAACATCTATTTCTGCTTTATTGACTATGCTAAAGCCTTTGACTGTGTGGATCACAATAAACTGGAAAATTCTGAAAGAGATGGGAATACCAGACCACCTGACCTGCCTCTTGAGAAACCTATATGCAGGTCAGGAAGCCACAGTTAGAATTGGACATGGAACAACAGACTGGTTCCAAATAGGAAAAGGAATATGTCAAAGCTGTATATTGTCACCCTGCTTATTTAACTTATATGCCAAGTACATCATGAGAAACACTGGGCTGGAAGAAGCACAAGCTGGAATCAAGATTGCCAGGAGAAATATCAATCACCTCAGATATGCAGATGACACCACCCTTATGGCAGAAAGTGAAGAGGAACTAAAAAGCCTCTTGATGAAAGTGAAAGAGGAGAGTAAAAAAGTTGGCTTAAAGCTCAACATTCAGAAAACGAAGATCATGGCATCCGGTCCCATCACTTCATGGGAAATAGATGGGGAACCAGTGGAAATAGTGTCAGACTTTATTTATTTGGGCTCCAAAATCACTGCAGATGGTGACTGCAGCCATGAAATTAAAAGACGTTTGCTCCTTGGAAGGAAAGTCATGACCAACCTAGATAGCATATTCAAAAGCAGAGACATTACTTTGTCAACAAAGGTCTGTCTAGTCAAGGCTATGGTTTTTCCAGTGGTCATGTATGGACGTGAGAGTTGGACTATAAAGAAAGCTGAGCAGTGAAGAATTGATGCTTTTGAACTGTGGTATTGGAGAAGACTCTTGAGAGTCCCTTGGACTGCAAAGAGATCCAACCAGTGCATCCTAAAGGAGATCAGTCCTGGGTGTTCATGGGAAAGACTGATGTTGAAGCTGAAATTCCAATACTTTGGCCACTTGATGTGAGGAGCTGACTCATTTAAAAAGACCCTGATGCTTGGAAAGATTGAAGACAGGAGGAGAAGGGGATGACAGAGTATGAGATGGTGGGATGTCATCACTGACTCAATGGAAATGGGTTTGGGTAGACTCTGGTAGCTGGTGATGGACAGGGAGGCCTGGCGTGCTGCAGTTCATGGGGTCGCAAAAAGTCGGAAATGACTGAAAGAATGAACTGAACTGAGGGGCTCCCATTACATTCACTGGAGGCATTAATAAATCATCAAATTCAAGATTAGTATTTAAAGGAGAGGATAAATGTTTCTCAAAGTGTGGTCCATGGATCAGAATATCTTGCTGTGTCTGATCAATGTGCATGTTCAGTCACTCAGTCATGTCAGACTCTTTACGACCCCATGGACTGTACCCCGCCAGACTCCACTGTGGTTGGGATTTCTAGGCAAGAATACGGAAATGGGTTGCCGTTTCCTCTCTCCAGGGGAGCTTCCTGACCCAGAGATTAAACCCATGTCTCCCGCATCTCCCGCCCTGCAGCTGCATTCTTTACTGCTGAGCCACGGGGAAGGCCATTTTGCCACGATGGCAAGAAATATGCCCACAGGTGATTCTGCTGCACACAAACAGACATCACTCGCTACAGTCGGTCAGACTCAAACAGATGAGCACTGAGCATTGCTTTCTCCTGTGTTCCTGTTTGCGAGGAACTGCCTACCTTTCCATCCCATCTGATCTACCAGGGAAGCCCTTGCTTACCTTTCTTAGAAGCAGAAACTATTGGGATATAGGGACCTTAGAGATCATCAAGTCCAGGAACATTATCTTATAGACAATACCATCAAGGTTGACAGAGCTCAGTGACCTAGTCCAAGTTCATATGTAAGAGTGGAAGACAAATAGGTTCAAATGAGAGTAACTGGGGATTCCCAGGGCACAATAAAAGTGGTAATTGAAACCAAGAGTAATCAGTAGCCAAATCCATTTCACCAAGGTTCACTAATCAAGAGACTTGCATGTGCTCCACGTGGCCTGGAGCCTAAACTAGATGTTTGCCTGAGTTGTCCAGGAAGTTGGAATCAGCTGTGACCAGTTCCAGCTGGGCTGGTTAAGACTGAAGAGGACCGCCTACCTGACCCCCAATTATTGGGCACGCCTGAGCTTCCTCCATAACCTTTTGACATCGGAGGGCTGAGAACTCCACCCTCAGATCTTGTTAAGCATCCACCACTTTGCACGTGCGCAGGCCTGCAGCTTAGTTACGCCTGCGCAGAAGAGGAACGTGCCCCTTTTCATAAACGCGTTTGTCCCAGGCCCTCCCACTCCCCATGCCTCGGGCTCTGCGTGCAGTCGCGTTCCGCTCTGCGACCCCGCTGCCTTGTACCCTGACCAGGCTCCTCCGCTTATTTATTCCTCGTCCAGTGCGTACGTGAAGAAGTTGCCTTTGGGAGGCGGATCTGCACTTCAGTTTCCTTGCCTGGCGGCCTTATGAATAACCCCTCTTCCACTGCAAACCTAGGCACCTCGGCGAGTTTTTCTTGCTGCGTGTGGGGGCAGAAACAACCTGATGAGGTAAGGCAGTTAGTCTTGGTTCTGCCACCGAGTGGATCCGAGACCACCTATTTTCCATTATCTGTCCCACCTCACTTGCCCACACTTTCCAACAGAGCTGAGCAACTAAGTGAATATTCTCTCCTGCGCTAGTGACTAATGACGTGTATTATGGGCGTGGGCTCTAATTATTTCTCCTTCCTGGTAATCCAGCAATTTAGTTACTTTGTCCCAGCAGTACAAGAGAGGTATATTATGTAGACAATAGTGTGATAGTTGGAGTCTGGAGACCTGAGTTTAAGTCTTGGTTGGCAAATGTGATTAAGCTGTTGCTACTGGTTCGCTATTTGTTAGTGATAACTGAATGTGCATCCTTGGCAGTCATGTTCTATACTTTCATTAAAAGAAAATTTCTGCTCTTGAATTTACTGGAAGTATTTTTCAAAAAAAAATTAAGGTAATGCTTAGAAAAGTTAAAAATCACTTTATAATTGATGCTATTACCATTTATTGCTGAAAGGAATATAGTATTGCACCTGTTTTTAAGCATAAATCACTGATATCATGTGTTTTTTTCTAAAAAGGACTTATAGTGCTTCAAAGAGCATAATAAAACAGAAATAGAAAAATACCAGGACTAAAGAGAAAGGGAGAATATAAAGGTTAGAGTGTAGCTCTGCTCATAGAAGAGGACATACAGATATCCTAGGCATCACTCACATTAAGCTCTTTGATGTACCTTTAAACAGCTCTCACCTGAGGAGATGTGTGTCCTATAGTACTTTAAAAAATTGTTTTTTCGATGCTTAAATGAGGGCACTTGACTGGTACCAGGGAGGACTCTGCTGTGCGCTCCGACTGGGAGTGTCTCATGGCTTTGGTTTCTTCTCCACGTGCTTTTATGTTTCTAGGTAGAGGCAATAGTGTTAGCTGACAGTCTAATGAACGTACAACCCAAATCACATTTTCAGAAGTCTAGAGATAAGTAAAATACATGGAGAGTATCTGAAAAATCTGCCAGGGGATGCACAGCTGCTGCTGCTAAGTCACGTCAGTCGTGTCCGACTCTGTGAGACCCCAGAGATGTCAGCCCACCAGGCTCCCCCGTCCCTGGGATTCTCCAGGCAAGAACACTGGAGTGGGTTGCCATTTCCTTCTCCAATGCATGAAAGTGAAGTCACTCAGTCGTTTCCGACTCTTAGCGACCTCATGGACTGCAGCCTACCAGGCTCCTCCATCCATGGGATTTTCCAGGCAAGAGTACTGGAGTGGTTTGCCATTGCCTTCTCTGATGCACAGCTGGGGAGCAGGTAGACACAACTTTTGTGAACATTTACATAAATTAGAGATTAGTAAAAGGGAATGAAGAGTGGGGAGGGGTTCATGCTGTGCTCACTTCTTCAAAAAGACATTCTGTGACATCCTGTGACAGCCAATTAAGAATGGATGAAACTAATACCTGCGTTTAGCACAAGATAATTAGACTGAATCTCTAGGATATATAACCACAGCTCACTGAGGCTCAGCTTTCATTCTCCTAATGGAAAGAAATGAAAATAGTGTGAAGTATAGGCAGAAGCAAAGATGATAATTTGAGATTGAAATGGTAAGGGCCACTTTGAAAATGAAGTGAAAGCTGATTGACTTCTAAGTGGAGAGAAAAAGAAGTGTTGTGGACTGGATGTTTGTGCCCGCCAACCCCCACCCATGTTGAAATACTAATGCTCAAGGTGACGGAGGGAGGTTGGGTCTTTGGGAGCTGATTAGGTCATGAGGGTGGAGCCCTCATGAATGGGATTAGTGCCCTTCTAAAAGACTCTAGAAAGAACTGGAACCCCTTCTGACACAGTGAACGAGACACTGAATCTGCTAATATCTTGATCTTGGACTTTCCAGACCCCACAAGTGAGAAATACATTTCTGTTTAAAGCCAGTCAGTGTATGATATTTTGGCTAAGGAAGCCTGAAGGGACTAATACAGGAAGGAATGAAAAGTGAGAATAAAGACTCAGGATTTAGGATGGATCAAACGAAGAAAAGGATTCAGTGTCTTTAGGCACGGTGCAGACAGACATGTACTGGGACTTCTCACTGCTTCCCAGCTGGGTTTGACACTCATTAAATACTTGAAGGGCTAGACTTTTGAGTTACTTCTGATCTATACATGGAAAGTGTCTCATGAGCCTTAGTGTGAGGTCAGCGCTCCTCTTGGTAGTACCAAATGATGGATTTGGATAACATCTGAAGATATTTAACAGTAACAGAGAGGGGGGGAAAGTGGGTTAGAAGAAGGTGGGGAGAAAAGGAAAGCAGGAGAGGAGGAGGAGAGCATTTCACTCCATTGGGACTTCTCACTGCTTCCCAGCTGGGTTTGACACTCATTAAATACTTGAAGGGCTAGACTTTTGAGTTACTTCTGATCTATACATGGAAAGTGTCTCATGAGCCTTAGTGTGAGGTCAGCGCTCCTCTTGGTAGTACCAAATGATGGATTTGGATAACATCTGAAGATATTTAACAGTAACAGAGAGGGGGGGAAAGTGGGTTAGAAGAAGGTGGGGAGAAAAGGAAAGCAGGAGAGGAGGAGGAGAGCATTTCACTCCATATACCGTTACGCTTTAGGGAAAATGTTTCTCAAACTCCTAACATGTAATTGTTTGTCAGTAGGAGCCGTAGAAGTTGCATTTCTAACAAATTTCCATATGGTATTGGCAGAGCTGATCTGGGGACAGATATCCACTGCTATCAGGGTTTAAATTCACTCTTGGGGAATGAGACTGTTACTATTTCTAGTGTGGACCCTAACTTTTCCCAGTTTGACAACATTGGGAAAGAACTTCAGGAAAAAGGCTTTAAACTACAAGCCGAGAGTCTCCAAGACAAACGGCGAGGGTTAGCCATTGTCATCCGTGTATATAAAGGCTGAGCGCTCGTTAGAAGGGCTAACTGCCCTGCTCTGTGGCAGGACCATGCAGGGTAAGATGAGATTGTGGGTTGCTTAGTACGAGTGACTTCTCATGTGATGCCAAATAGCATGGTATGTGCAGGAAATAAAAAAATTATGACGTGAGTTCTACATTGACTTTCCGCATTCTTCTGTATAAAGCCTCAGTCTCCTGTCAGAATGATAAGCAGTCTTCTCTCTATCTTGGTAAAGCAATAGAATGAGTTGTGAATGCCTTCAGCTGTAAGAAATAGAAATCCTGACCAACAGAGAACTAATAAAAAGACCTTTATTTTTGTCTCATAATGACAAGTCTGAAAGTAGGTCCTGGCTGGGGTTGGTTCAGTGGCTCAGTGATGTCGTTACCGTCTGGACAATTCTCTAGGCTTTGTACCTTGTGGTAACACCTCCTTTCAATGCAGGGGATATAAAAGTGGCATCAGTCCTAGCTGAATCTTTTATTAAGAAAGAAAATCCTTTCTGTTAATAGACCAGAAGACTCTCATACTTCAGTGGCCAGAACATTGCAGGTACAGTGTTTAGCTCCTTGAACCTCTGTAGGGAGGCAGGCCAAGAAAAATGAATTTGGTGAACAGTGTTCATCAATACATGGTGTTTGCTAGAGAAATGGACTCAGATCTCCTATTCACACTAAAATTGACTCATCAGAGACAAGTTTGTTGGTCAGCCTCCTGTTCATTCATCTCTTGTCCCATGAAGTGGCAGGTCATTCTTACAGCCAGCCTTCCCTGAGAGAGTATCCCGGAGGGAGTTAGCAGTGCCCTGGAAAAGCATAGCAGATCATGCTGGTCCACCGCATGGCGCTCTGGCCTCCCAGGCAGCTGTGGAGCCATAATGTCAGGGCTCGCTAGGATTCTCCAAGAAGCCACTGTGGCCTTAGGCCACTCTGCTCCTCTGTTAGGAATTACTGATTTGGTTTCCTTCCTAATATAAGCTTATGTAAGCTTGATCTGTTTTTGAACCTTCTTTTTTCCTGTGGAGGGACTAATTTGACATGTGAATAAACTTCACGAAATTCCCTTGAATTACTTTCAAATTAGTTTTGCCCATAGAAAGACACACGTGGTAATTCTGATTTTCTCCAGCAGCTGTTTGAAAGTGCTCATGGATGAATCCATCAGCCATTGGAAAACTCTGTCGTTATAGCCCTGGTCTTGGAGACACCATGAGTTACAGAAACGAGCAAGGAAAAAAGAGCCCAGTAGTTCTCCAGTGTTTCGCCAGTACCTCTGAGTGGCTTATAAACTGATTTCACAAGAACTGGGGCTCCATGGACAACACAAGTCTCTGCTAAAGAACAGGGCTAGGTAGACAAGCACACGGTTTCATACTTAGAGGTTTAGCTTTCCTTCAAATTAGAGATTGAATCCACACTAACTTATGTCTCTGCCACATGGAGTTCTCACCATTTGACCTCTGTTTCTCAGAGGAGTGAGTCTCCTTCCAACAGCCTGGGTATATTTAGATAAGATTCCCCACTTTGGGGAGAATGGCAACTTTATACATGATGGTTCTGTGTTACCACCAGAGCCAGAACTATAGAATTCTCCATTGTAAATGCCTGTCTTCTCCTTCAGTAGTTGCCTCTGGAAGCAATCTTGTTCAGAGAATATTTGTTTGGAACCTTTTCTATTACACTGATCTAAAGCATATGTGAGACATAGTGTTTGTTTTTTTTTAATATGCTTTAAAGGAGCTTATACATGTAGGTAGGAAGGTAGGTATCCATTGTGAAGCCACATGGACAGTAAATGAATTGGGGGTGGAAGAGGAAGTCACGGCTCAGATGCTTCAGTCTCTTCAGGTTCTTGCCGAGATTTAGTAGATTTTCTTAAGTAGGCTTTTTCTACTTACTATGTGCCCTTAGAAAAATTTCCAGAAATTGAATTTTCAGCAGCTGTGAATGGTTTTTATCACTGGTGAGATGGTTCATGGTGCTCCCATCACCTGTTTACATAAACTTAATTTTAAGAGCATCTGTCTAATTTCCATATTGACTAAGTAAGTTAGAGGGTGCTCATTCTCTTCAGTCGACCCTGTGGACACTACCCTGCCAGCCTCCTCTGTCCATGGGATTCTCCAGGCACAAGTACTGGAGTGGGTTGCCATTCCCTTCTCCAAAGTAAGTTAAAGCTAGATTAGTTAAATCATAGCATGTGGGTTAGTTATCTGAAGGTTGTTGAGAAAAACCAGCTTCCTGTGATAGATCTTGTTTAAACCAAAAAAAGTTTAAGTTCCTCTACTGTCGGGATCTAGCCCCGGTGGATCCAGGGTGATTTGAAGGGGAGACGGATAGGTGAGGAAAAACTTATTTAGAGATATAAGATTAGATTAGGAAGAAACAGTATAGTAGGAAATTTAGGTGGAAAAAAGATTCTAAATAACTTGGTTTACGGGGAAAACCAATAAAACTTTGAGACAAGAAGTTTGCACCATCTATGTTAGGCCACTGGCACCCACTTGAATATTGAAGGGTGCCCGCCTTAGGCTCCCTTCGCATAGATCTTAGAAGCCAGGGCAAGTAAGTAGACGTGGTGAGCCTCCCTGATCCAGATGGGAATTCAGCCGGAAAAGGGGAGAAAAGAACGCCATGGGGGAGCCCAGCATTGGTGCAAGACTCAAGACTTTATTTTCAAAATCAGCTTATATACCCCAAGTTGTACATAAATAATGGAATATTCAGAGTTACTCAGGGGCAGCAGTCCTGACCCTCATTGAGACCAGGCTTTCTTTTTGCATACCTTCCCATATACAAAAGATCTCAGGTGGTTTACATTATCTTCTGGCCAAGAGGCCTGTTAACATTTTTATGGCTCTCTTCCTAGATAAATGTCTATCAACCAGAAAACTTTTTCCTTAGAAGTGTTTTTTCTTTACTCTGCATCACCCTCAAAGGACTAAATAAAGTTACATTCCTATAGAACAAAGGTGCAGTGGGTTATAACAAAGTACTTAACTCAAAGATCTAATGTTGCTAATACCAGGTCTACTACCTGTTTTTTCTATATACCAACTATATCTACAAATAAAAGATATGAAAATTTGGCAGCAAATATTGGCTCAACAAATGAAACCTTTAATCAGTCCTATTCTAATGATTTTGACTCCTCGGAAGCCCCTACATTCCTAGGATGTTTTAAGCTTCCTGTGCCTCTTGCAGTTGGGAGGCCACAATCAATCACGTGCACAGCTGTAAGAGTCCGGCAGGCAGGCTAGAAAGCCATCAGAGGGGTTTTTGCATTGAAACACTCTTATTATGCCCAGGAGATTTATTATCTAAAAGCTCTAAATTAGCCTTTACCAGAAAAAGGTGGTGGGGGGACAGCCCCCTGTTAATGTCAGAAGAATAGGTGGAAAGCATGACATAGTAAAACAGGAAAAATCTGGTTTTGGGGGGTAGATGCTCAGAAAATTCCAGGGGGAACCCCTGAAGCCTGATCACGCCCTTGGGTTTTGTCAGGCTCCCTTCCTCATGACCTTTGCCATGGCGGGATCCCTCACACTGGATCCTGGCACTCTGCCAAATACAGTTTCTGATAATATTCAGTCTTAAGGTTCTAAGCCAACAGTCATGTAATTGTTAAATACTTCAATTTTTCCTCTTAGTATATAGATGTACATAGACAAAAGCAATCTTATGGTAGTGAGAAAGAATAAGCATGATTTTCACTTAAATTTTGTGGCAATTAATATGCCAACACCACAACATTCCCCTTTATTTCTCATTTTCAACAAAGGTAATTCATAATCTGCTTTCCATTCTCAAACACTTATTTGAACAGATCTAAAGTTTTAGTTGCTATTGAAACATGAATTATGAATAAAACTGTGGAGTCTAATTTATTTCTGAACTGTTTTTGGAGCAGGTGAATGACATAAATGAAAGCAGCATATTTGACTATAGTTCTTGGGGGCAATTTCATATCTGAAGTCAGTTTCATTAAATGACACAGAATCCTCTATACATCTCTGCTGCATGGGACTTAGCAAAGAGAATTCAGTTGCAACCAATAGATGGCAATGCAGCAAGACCCATGCCGGGCTTGGATCACTTGGGATCCACATGGCAATGACTAGTCCCAATAATCTGGCAGCTGTAATGTTATTAATATGTTATAACTCTGAAATAATGGAGGTTTGACTGATGCCTCCTGTCAGGGGTGAGAAGAATGCCCTCAACCTTGATTGTTTGGAGAGAGCTCACAGGGTTGGTGCCAGGTAAGATACTACAAAAAGCCAAGTTCTTGTATCATATCTGTGCTCTGCAAGCTGATTTCCATTCCTTAACACTCCTGCTCCCATGAGAATCTTCCCTTTCATTGAAAGGTAGAACTTGACAGAGCTAGACTTTAGAGCTTTTAGGCCACTTTTTCGTCAGGGCAGAAAGAGTGGAATCAGATTAATAGTTACAAATTAACAGCATAGTGTGTCACGCTCACTCTCTGTGAACAGTCTCTAATGAAATGAAATGGGGATTCAGAACATACAGTAATCCCTGGGTTAATATCTGGCAGCACCATTTCATTCTTGACAGTTGAGCCTGTGTAGTTTTCATAATTAATAAGACTGTTGGCTCTTCATACAGGAGGTGAAGAAATGTTAGATGATGACCATTTCATTTCAGCCTTTATCCTTTTCAGCTTCACATTTAATTAGTATATTCAGAGTTTCAAAGGAAGCCCACTCCCCTGCATGTATGTATTAGCCTCATTTGCCTGAACGTCTGAGAACTGTTAATAGAACTGGGTATTGAAGTCTACTTGCCTTTGCTGAGAAAAGCACCGTCACTGCCCCTTGGTGACCTCAATCCATATTTCAGTGGTTACTGCCTTTGTGAACAGTTTGTTGTAGTTTTCCATTACTGACATCACTGCTCTGCTCCTCTCTGATGTTGAGAAGACCATTAGCATTTCTGCATCTTTCTTTAAAGTCATAAACTGATAGGCTGGCATTTTCAGCTCTCAATTAAATGACAGGTTTGGGATAGCCAGGTCACTGGGTCTTAAAGTTTTGCAAGCTGTACTTCACTTGCAGAGTGCATACTCTTCCCACCCAAGCACTTTCCAAGGGGTGAAGGTGGGGTGGGGCAATCTGTTACCCTTCTCTGTTCAGGAACATCAATCCCTGCCTTTGTCATTACTGAAGTTCTGTTTGCCACGTTGGCCAGGAGTTGCAGCAGGTGTGCCTGGAAATAGAATGACAGGATGGTTGTCTACCCTACACTGTCATAAAGCAATAATAGAGGACAGAATGCTACATATTGGATATCACTATAATGGTTTTTACTGTCTTGGGAATTTAGAGGTTACTTTTCACCAGGGGGATGAAGAAAAATTTTATAGAGTGCATTTAACTTGTGTGATCACCTTGAATCATCAGTGGGATTTTGATGCTGACATGCAGCAAAAAGAATTTTAGAAGGGCAGCAATAGCTGGCTAAGTTGTGAAAAAATCCACCTGCCAAGTAGGAGATGTGGGTTTGGTCCCTGAGTCAGGAAGATCAATCCACTGGAGAAGGAAATGGCAACCCACTCCAGTATTCTTGCCTGGAAATTCCCATGGATAGAGCAGCCTGGTGGGCTACAGTCCATGGGGTTGCGAAGGAGTTGGACGTGACTTAGCAACTAAACAACAGTAGTCAGAAAAGCAAGGGATGGAGAAAGTGTGGTGCTGGAGAGTTAAAGTGACCTGTTTCATTTAGTTAAGGTGGATTGAGTTTGGCCTGCTAAGGAGCTGGTATTTAATTATGAGAAATAATTAGAGGATTTGAGGGAGGGAATGTGAGTTCCTGGGGATTTCTAATACCTTACAGCTTCAGTTCCTCAGGCCATAGCTTCTGAACCATTTTAGAGTGTAAGTCCTTCTTTGAATTTCAAATTCAGATTTCAACACTGTGTATATTCTTGAAAGAACTGTGGAGGATGAAAAAATATCCTTGGGCTTTGGTTCTGTCAGCCCTATCTCGATCATCACAATCAGATGCTCTGGTTGTTCTGGGCTATGTTAATTGACACAATTAGTGGGTCCAGTGCAAGACTGGTAGTGGATTGCAGCACATGCGTGTGTGTACGCACACACTCACCCTCAACACACGTATTTAGCTTTCCTTCTGTAGTCACTACCTTTATCTTTCACAATTTAAACTTTTTTCTGTTTATTTTGCCTGATATTGCCGCACCAACTTTGTTACTAATCTTTTGCTACTGTTTGAGTTTTTCTGTATGCTTATGTTTTAGATAGACATATACAGATATACATGCTATATTGTTAATACTCATTTTTATAACTTTTGTCTTTAAACTGCAGAATTTAGCCTATTGGCATTTAATGATTGACATACTTGGATTAAATCATTCCGCACTGTTGTGAATTCTGTTTTTCTGTATTGTAATATATTTTTATTAAATATAGCATTTATATTTAATATGTAAAATATACATATTTACCTTTAATATATAGCTATATATTTATACATTCCCCCTAAATATGTTTCCTGGATATGTTCTCTTTCATTCCTTTTTTGGGAGGATTGATTGTGTCTTTTGTAAGCTTGCTTTCTTCACTAGTTTAGAATTAGTAGGACCTGTTTCTTTTTATTTTACTAATTTCCATGCAAATTTCAACATGAATTCCTAATTTATAAAATTCTGTTAATTAGCACCGTTTTTTCTGCTCTAGGACAATACAAAATCTATAAAACACTGTAACACAGTTTATCCCCCTATCATTTATATGCTATTTTGTTATATATTTAAATTCTATTTTAAAAGAATCCTAAAAGGCTTTGTGATAATAATTAGTGCTTTATACAATGTTCATCTAGATTTGCCTCCATATTTAGCACTGTCTTTGCTCCTTGTTACTTCTTGAATCTTACACATTTTTATTTGGGATAATTTTCTCTGTGTCTGAAGTAGAAATCCTTTAGAATTTAGTGGAGGTTTGCAGAAGCAAATTGTTTTTATTCATCTTGAAATGTAATTTTTGCTTTGATATTGAAGAGTTTTTATCACTGGTTAAAGAATTCTAGATATGTAGTTTTTTTTGCCTTTTTTCCCCCCCTAGCACATTGTATGTATTTGGGTTCTAGCTGTTTGTTGTTGCTGTGAAGCAAGGTGATCTATTTTATTTTGTTAGCTGACTTAAGATCTTCTGATCATTGGTGTCCTAAAGTTTTTCATAATGATGTATCAAATTATGTAGGTGTATGTAATATAATTAATAAATACAAAATTTATGTCTTTTTCCTTTAGCATGTTTCATATTTGTTGGACTTTCTGGATCTAATGTTTGGAGACTTAAAAAGTTCTAGAAAATTCTCAATTATCTCTTTTAAAACTCTTAATTCTTCCTATTTTATTTTTCTGGAACTTTGATTAGTTGCATGTTATATTTTTCAATCTTCATTTCCTTCATCTCTTTATGAATGATATACACATCTCTTTCATGCTGTGTTATAAATAACTTGTTTGGAATCATCTTTTAGTTCATTATTTCTCTCTGGCAGTATCTAGAAGGCTGACACTATCCACCGAGTGTCAAAAATTAGTTTCATCTCTAGAAATTCTATTTTCATATATTTATTATAATTTCCTGGCTCATTTTCAACTTCCCATTTATTTCTGTAGACTTCCCAGGTGGCACTAGTGGTAAAGAACCTGCCTGCCAATGCAAGAAATGTTAAGAGACATGGATTCGATCCCTGGGTAGGGAAGATCCCCTGGAGGAGAAATGGCTACCCACTCCAGTATTCTTGCCTGGAGAATCCCATGGACAGCAGGTGGGCTACAGTTCTTAGGTCTGCATAGAGTTGGACATGACTGAAGCAACTTCAGTTCAGGTCAGTCGCTCAGTTGTGTCTGACTCTTTGCGATCCCAAGAACCACAGCACGCCAGGCCTTCTCGTTCATCACCATCTCCCAGAGTTCACTCAGACTCGTGTTCATCGAGTCAGTGATGCCATCCAGTCATCTCATCCTCGGTCATCCCCTTCTCCTCCTGCCTCCAATCCCTCCCAGCATCAGTCTTTTCCAATGAGTCAACTCTTCATATGAGGTGGCCAAAGTACTGGAGTTTCAGCTTTAGCATCATTCCTTCCAAAGAAATCCCAGGGCTGATCTCCTTCAGAATGGACTGGTTGAACCTCCCTGTAGTCCAAGGGACTCTCAAGAGTCCTCTCCAACACCACAGTTCAAAAGCATCAATTCTTTGGTGCTCAGCCTTCTTCACAGTCCAACTCTCACATCCATACGTGACCATAGGAAGCAACTTAGTACCCACATATTGTAATCACTTCAGTCAGTTCAGTTGCTCAGTCATGTTCAACTCTTTGCAGCCTGATGGACTGCAGCATGCCAGGCTTCCCTTCCATCACCAGCTCCTGGAACTTGCTCAATCTCATGTCCATTTAGTTGGTGATGCCATCCAACCTTCTTATCCTCTGTTGTCCTCTTCTCCTCCTGCCTTCAATCTTTCCCAGCATCAAGGTCATTTCTAATGAGTCAATTCTTCGCATCAGGTAGCCAAAGTATTGGAGTTTCAGCTTCAGCATCAGTCCTTCCAATGAATATTCAGGACTGATCTCATTCAGAATGGACTGGTTGGATCACCTTGCAGTCCAAGAGACTCCCAAGAGTCATCTCTAATACCACAGTTATAAAGCATCAGTTCTTCGGTGCTCAGCTTCCTTTATGGTCCCCACTCTCACATCCATACATGACTGCTGGAAAAACCATAGTTTTGACTAGATGGACCTTTGTTGGCAAAGTAATGTCTCTGCTTTTTAATATGCTGTATAGGTTGGTCATAACTTTTCTTCCAAGGAGTAAGCGTTTTTTAATATAATGGCTGCAATCACCACCTGCAGTGATCTTGGAGCCCCCCAAAATGAAGTGTCTCACTGTTTCCATTGTTTTCCCTTCTATTTGCCATGAAGTGATGGTACCAGATGTCATGATCTTCGTTTTTTGAATGTTGAGTTTTAAGCCAGTTTTTTCACTCTCCTTTTTCACTTTCATCAAGAGGCTCTTCAGTTCCTCTTCGCTTCCTGCCTTAAACATGGTGTCATCTGTATATCTGAGGTTATTGATATTTTTCCTGGCAGTCTTGATTCCAGCTTGTGCTTCGTCTAGCCCAGCATTTTGCATGATATTCTCTACATGTAAGTTAAATAAGCAGGGTGACAATATACAGCCTTGATGTACTCTTTTCCTAATTTTGAACCAGTCTGTTGTTCCATGTCTGGTTCTAACTGGCTTCTTGACCTGCATACAGATTTCTCAGGAGGCAGGTAAGGTGATCTGATATTCCCATCTCTTGAAGAATTTTCCACAGTTTGTTGTTATACACACAGTCAAAGGCTTTAGCATAGTCAGTGAAGCAGAAGTAAATGTTTCTAGAATTCTCTTGCTTTTTCTATGATCCAATAGATGTTGGCAATTTGATCTCTGGTTCCTCTTCCTTTTCTAAATCCAGTTTAAACATCTGGAAATTCTCGGTTCATGTACTGTTGAAGTCTAGCTTGGAGAATTTTGATCATTACTTCACTAGAGTGTGAGAAGAGTGCAATTGTGTGGTAGTTTGAACATTCTTTGGCATTACCTTTCTTTGGGATTGGAATGAAAACTGATCTTTTCCAGTCCTGTGACCACTGCTGAGTTTTCTGATTTTACTATAAGTTACTAAATATTCTGTGTAGAATAGTGATATTCTGATAATTTTAAAAAGCCTCAAATTCCTTCAGGGTTTTCCTGATAGCGCAGTTGGTAAAGAATCCACCTGCAATGCAGGAGACCCTGGTTCAATTCCTGCATCAGGAAGATCTGCTGGAGAAGGGATAGGCTACCCTCTCTAGTATTCTTAGGCTTCCCTTGTGGCTCAGCTGGTAAAGAATCCACCTACAATGTGGGAGACCTGGGTTTGATCCCTGGGCTGGGAATATCCCCTGGAGAAGGGGAAACCTACTCACTCCAGTATTCTGGCCTGGATAATCCCATGGGGAATTGGAATATAGTCTATGAGGTTGAAAAGCGTCAGATATGACTGAATGACTTTCACTTTCACATTCCTTCAAGTCTAAACCTAACATATGTGGTATTTAAAATTTTGCCCTCAGTGTAGTTTCCCTGTTTGTGTTGTGATTTTTGGCTAGAGCTGTTAACATTAACTTTATCCAAGGGAATATTTTTGAGATCTCCAAAGACAGTTTATGTTTGTAAATGCTAGTTCTATTGCTGATGGTGGATAGTCACTAACTAGTGTCTGATTCTTATGACGCCATGGACTGTAGCCTGCCCAGGTCCTCTGTCCATGGGATTTCCCAGGCAAGAATACTGGAGGGTTTTCCATTTTCTTATGCAGTGAGTCCTCCCCACCCAGGGTTTGAACCTGCATCTCCTGCACTGTAGGCAGATTCTTGATCACTGAGCTACCAGGGAGTGTCCTGCTAACTCCATTAGGTAACAGCCAGTGCAGAATCACTGTGAAATTTCAATTGAGATTTTTGTTGCATGGCTTGGTTTGCTTGCTACCTTCTATGAAATTTGGATTGTGGTTATAAGTTCTCAGGGAAACTTTCTTCCTGTTTTCAGTGCCCAGTTTGAGACTATTGTATTTTTAGCCTAAGGTATCTCTTTTTTTTACCCTTACATTGGAGGTAAACCCCATCAGTTTTATGGAGGAGATAAGATTCCTTACCCTGTGCTTGCTTTGCCTTATTTCCTAAAACTTATGCAGACTCCAAAGCAGAAGAATAAGTTCTTCAGGTTCAGCAGAAACCCTTTTGCAAAGCTGACTTAGGCCCTCACTTCCCTCTTTACTTTCTTACTTTATTTTAGCCTTCTGCTTCTTCCTTTTTGTGTTGCTGTTCCTTATTTTTATTAATAAAAGAAAATACATGTCTTTTATCTGAGAACTGGCCCCATATATCTGACACTAAATGAAACCAAACCTGCAGTTACTTTGAACTTAATTTCTAATTTCTAGATAATTTTGCCTTCATAGGTTTTCTTTTCATAAAACACTGAAATTTAAGCTTTTGACTTATTTCTATTCACTTTGAAAATCACTCCAAAAGTCAGTGAAGAACTTCTTTTGTCTTCCTGATGCATGGCTTTGAAAATTTCATCTAAATAGTCCCTGAGAATCATCAGATTCATTAATAAAATTATCTAATAAAATTATTTAATAAGTATAGGAGGAATAGCTCAGTCAGTAAAGAATCTGCCTGCAGTGCAGGAGACCTGGGTTCGATTCCTGGGTCAGGAAGATCTCCCTGGAGAGGGAAATGGCAACCCACTCCAGTATTCTTACCTGGAGAATCCTATGGACAGAGGAGCCTGGCAGGCTACACAGTCCATGGGGTCGCAAGAATTGGACACAACTTAGCGACTAAACCACCATAAGAAGAATAAGGAATGATTTCCTGTGCTGTGCTTAGTTGCTCAGTCGTGTCTGACTCTTTGCAACCCCATGGGCTGTAGCCTGTCAGGCTCCTCTGTCCATGGGAATTCTCCAGGCAAGAACACTGGAGTGGGTTGGCATGCCCCCTTCCAGAGGATCTTTCCAACCCAGAGACTGAATCCGGCTCTCCAATTGCATGCAGATTCCTTACTGGCTGAGCCACCAGGGAAGCCAAAGAATGACTTAAAATTCATTAAAAATACTTTTGTGAAATTACATCTAATATGTTCTTTGAATACCTAATCTTGAAAGGTAACTGTAGCTTAAATAATCAGTGAGGTTGGGAGTTAATTTTCAAGTGACCTTTACATAGATACATCTTAGAAATGTGAAGAATAAGGAATGATTTCCTGTGCTGTGCTTAGTTGCTCAGTCGTGTCTGACTCTTTGCAACCCCATGGGCTGTAGCCTGTCAGGCTCCTCTGTCCATGGGAATTCTCCAGGCAAGAACACTGGAGTGGGTTGGCATGCCCCCTTCCAGAGGATCTTTCCAACCCAGAGACTGAATCCGGCTCTCCAATTGCATGCAGATTCCTTACTGGCTGAGCCACCAGGGAAGCCAAAGAATGACTTAAAATTCATTAAAAATACTTTTGTGAAATTACATCTAATATGTTCTTTGAATACCTAATCTTGAAAGGTAACTGTAGCTTAAATAATCAGTGAGGTGGGAGTTAATTTTCAAGTGACCTTTACATAGATACATCTTAGAAATGCTGTCTACACTATAACTTATTGCTCCTGTCATCCATGCTGTTGGGAGAAGCAGAAAATAAATGGAAAATTTTAGATGTACTCTGAGAAAATCAAGTGATCTTAAGGAAAAATTGTTATTTAGGAAAAAGTAATACTTACCACATCTGCTGCCACCCAATATTTTGTTTGAGAACCTATTTTTATCCCCACTTCTACCTATTTTAACTTTTCCTTTATGAACATTTTTTCCTTTGCCTTTGAGCAAGGGCAAACTTTCAGTTTGCTTTATGAATCATTCAAATTATATGTTTGAGATGATATTTTCATTGACACTTGAAGAAAGCAGTTTCCTCTGTTTTTATTAGAGTAAGTGGCAATTATGTAAGAAATCTTCCATTTCCCACCTTCACATTGGTGACATTAGTAACTGAGGATTACGTTGGTAGGAGGGCAGCCCTGGTTTTACTAATGCCATTAATTTCGTAGAGATGAGTGACAGCAAGATACAACGTGACAGCAAGATACAGCTGGAATCAATGCCAAGTAAATACACACTTCGTGGATTTTGGGGGAACAGGTGGGATGAAGAGAGATTCTGCTTTTGGTGCTATCTTTGTATTACAGGCTGGTTGGCATGTAGTTAGGAATGTGCACTGATCTAATAAATGTTGAGGACAGAGGTGTATTTCAAGTTTAAATAGAAAGCCATTGTTACAAAACCCTGATACATAATTTTAAACATTCAGCTCCCTAAATATGAATATTAAAAAGATACAGAATTTGGTCACTTAATGTTTTAGCTCAGTGTTATGGTTCCATGTAACACATGGACCCGTGTTTATTTTTTTCAGATATGACCAAGAGAGCCTTAATGTCCCCTTTGGCTTGGCTGAACTTGAGACAGGCTTCATCCTGACTCCTGGTACTGTTGTTCATTTCCTTAGTATGTTCACTTTAGAAAACTTGAATTGTAAATTCTTTCTCTGTCCCTTTGAGTATAACTTAAAAAAAAATAACCCACTTCTTGCAAGTTTCACAGCCCAGGACAGGTTTATTAATATATTCAAACCATCTAAGATGTAGGCTTCCATGGTCTCGTAACCTGGTCTCAACCCATGTTGGTAACTTTGTTTTCTACATGTCTTCTAGATTTTCTAAATAGAGACTTCTCTACTCTTGGAGAGAGGCTTTGCCTGCTTAGAACGGTTTTCCTCCGTTTGAACCTCCTTTTCCCTATAGCTGTCTACCAAAATTCCATCCATGCTTAGGACTCAGATGTGTGCTACAAGACCTTTTGAAACAGACACAGAGGAAGCGATTTTTTTCCCAGTCCTTGTGCGTATTGTAATTCAACTTGTATGGTGTTTATTTTGGTACCTACATGCTCTCTATCTTATGAAATCTTGGAAGGTGAGTTTGTGCCTAATGTATTTGTGTCTTTCAGATCTAATATAGATCTTACACATAATAGAAAATATTTCTGAAAATGTGTTCAATGAGTGAAACAAATACATGAGCCAATGCAAAGTGGTACTCTCGGCCTCTCCCCCACTTCAAAGTGGCATCTTAAGTGGCACCTTTAAACTGGAACCCCCAGAGGCCTCTCCTCCATTTCCTGTGAATTCTCAGGGAAATCGGAACTGTCAGTTCTTGCTCCTGCTAACCAAAGTTATAGACACAATCCGTGGAATCTCATTCCTGGATCCGGAAACCATGAATAAAGGTAGAGGACAGCAGAAGTGCCTGGGATGAAAATAAATGATTTGGGGGACCCTACCCTGTGTTATTCTCTCTCAGATCAAACTCCTATCTGACTCAAACAAGAAATCAGTGGTATATCTTATGTGAGATAATATGTGAGCAAATCTGAAATCTCAAGTTCCTTCAACACATGTTCCTCCAACAATGACATTAAAGAAATGAGGGTGTCTGTTTTGTAGAGTTACAGGCCTTGAAATGTGGTGTAGAAAAAAAAATCGGTCTCCGAGAGACCTCAGCTAAAGTTTGTGGATGACTGCGTGTCAAGGTGAGGGGCAAGCTCATAGCTGCCTACCCTATGCCCATCCTCCCTTCTTCCTTAGTTACAGAAGCCCACTCTTACTCAGTATGGCAGTGTACTAGGTGAATACTTGGTAAACCAAGCTCCCGTGCTGGAAAAGGCAGTTCTGGCCAATGAAAAGAAAGAAGGGACTTCCCTGATGGTCCAGTGGTTAAGACTCCGCACTCCCAGTGCAGCGGGTATGGGGTTCCATCCCTGTCAGGAAAAGAAGGGTCCTACATATTGTGGCAAATAAATAAATAAATAAAAATGACAAGTAAGTGGAAGCCCACTGGGAGGTTTCCAGGAAAATTTTTTCCCTCAATTAACAAGAGGCAGAAAAGCGGCACATGCCTTCAGCCCTTTCTCCTTTCACCTCCTTCCTGTTTGGACCTTAGTGTAATACTGTAATCCCTTGTATAACACCATCTTGGAAGCATGCAGAAGAAAGACATGTGCTAAGAATGGTAGTGTGAGAAGACTGGAGGATTCTAGGACCTTGATGGTATCTTGGTATAGTTGTGTTAGTGCTAAGCTGCCATTTTTGAATTTTTTTTAATGTGTGGAAAAATGAACTCCATTTGCTAATGCTAGTGTACTTGGGATCATGTTACATGTAGAAAATTCACACCTGACAATAAGCCTAAAAAACATGTGGCTGATCTAACTCCTGGATGGATCTGGCTCCTGGATGTCTTCTGGCATCTTCCATATTTTCTCAGTTCACTTACTGAGTTAAATTCAGAAGATCAAACAGATAACATCAAGGAAACACCGATGGAGATTAGGACAGTAAAGCAAAAGAAGCAAGAATCCCTGAACCACACAGAAAAAGTCATCAGCCAAATATCTGATCTTGAACCAGCAATGTACTTTTGTGTTTAAACCACCAAGATCTGAGGGTCATTTGTTAGAATAGAAAGAAAGTGAAGTCGCTCAGTGGTGTCCGACTGTTTGCGACCCATGGACTGTAGCCCACCAAGCTCCTCCGTCCATGGGATTCTCCAGGCAAGAATACTTGAGTGGGTTGCCATTTCCTTCTCCAGGGGATCTTCCCGACCCAGGAATCAAACCCGGATCTCCCACATTGCAGGCAGACGCTTTAACCTCTGCACCACCAGGGAAGCCCTTAAATATAAGAATACAGTCTCTCAGAAAACCTCCTATAGAGGCACAGAACTTCAGATCCAAGTACTAACATCAAAGATTTCAAGCGAGGAAAGGAAGCCAGGTTGAAAGAAGAATGGGGAGGAGGCGGGAGAGCGGGGTTGAAAGGGCTGGCCTTACAGACGTCTCCTGCCACCTACAGATACCCAGTGGTTATGGGACTTTTCCCTGGGCCTCCAGAGAAGGGAGGACTGGAACTCGGC